>NW_026844478.1:1366555-1539055 GCF_025583915.1 Anolis sagrei ordinatus | reverse complement strand
TAGATGCTCCTGAATGGTTCGTTATCGCTTCGTAACCCAAAAAAAATAACGAATTTTTAACGAATTACGAAATTACGAAACGAAACCGGCCAGCCCTAATAGATAGATATGATTCACACAGAGAGAGAGATATAGTATCATAGATTTGAAAGGGACCCCTGAAGAAGGACAATGATACGTTGCATGTTCCAGGGTGGACAAACCAGACACTCTCCACATCAACACTGACAAAGAAACAACAAGGAATACTGTTTACCCACAAGCAGAAAGACATGACATAGATTAGAAACCAACACTTTCTCATTCCTTGATTTTCCAGATCAACAGACTGGGCCACAGCAACGCCTGGCAGGGGACAGATAGTTATTATTGTTACTATCGTCGTTATCATTTTTTCATGCCTTGACCATCTCCACCAATTGCTGTCTACTAGGGCTGGGCGGTTTCGTTCGTTAATTTCTTAATTCGTTGTTAATTCGTTATTTTTTTTTATAACGAAGCGATATTGAACCATTCAGGAGCAACTAAAAAACAAAACGAATTTTTCAATTCGTTTCGTAATTGTTTCCTAATTGTTTCAAAATCGTTTCGTTATTATTTCCGCATGTCTGGTGCAAGTTTTAGGGTTGCTGTTTGTTTTATCAGTGAAAAAAATTATAATTATCACACCAACAGTCAACAACAGAGGGAGGGGGAAGCTTCAGAAGTTTTTTTAGCGTATTGCGCGATCGCGTCAGCCATTAACGAATCGATCCGTAATTGTTTCGTAATTGTTTAGTAATTTCCGAAATTTCGTAAATATCGAACTTTTTTAAAGAAAAAATTCGGAATTCTTTAAAAAAATCGAAACGCAAAAAACCCCTAAAAACGAATCGAGTTTAGAAACAAATTTTTCTGTGGTTACCCAGCCCTAGTAGGTAGGTAGGTAGGTAGGTAGGTAGGTAGTTAGATAGATAGATCAGGAGGACTGCTGGGAGTTGCAGTCCAAGAATAGGTAGAAAGGGAAGAACGGGGAGAATGAAGAAGGGAAAGAAAAGGTGAGAAGGAATGGAAGAGGAAGAAAAGGAAGGAACGAGAGAAGGAAAGAAAAAAGGGAAGGAAGGAAAGAACGCAAAAAGAACACAAAAACCCCCTAAAAACGAATCGAGTTTAGAAACAAATTTTTCCGTGGTTACCCAGCCCTAGTAGGTAGGTAGTAGGGCTGGGCGGTTTCGTTTCATTAATTCGTAATTCGTTAATAATTCGTTAATTTTTTCAATTACAAAACGATAACGAACCATTCTGGAGCAATTATTAAAAAAAACGAATTTTCAAAAACGTTTTGTAAATGCTTCGTATTTCGATATTGTATTCGTTTCGTTATTGTTTTGAGGTCGTTTCGTTATTATTTCCGCATGTCTGGGCCAGTTTTATGGTTTAATTAGTGAAAAAAAATTATAATATCACACCAACAGTCAACAATAGAGGGAGAGGGAAGCTTCAGAAGGTTTTGGAGGTTTTTTAGCGTATTTCGCGGTCGTGTCCGCCATTAACGAATCGATTCGTTATTGTTTCGGAAATCGATTCGTTATTTTTTTACCATTTACGAAATTTCGTAAATATCGAACTTTTTAAAAGGAAAATTTTGTAATTATTTTAAATATCGAAACGCAAAAACCCCCAAAAACGAATCGATTTTAGAAACAAATTTTTCCGTTGTTACCCAGGCCTAGTAGGTAGGTAGGTAGGTAGGTAGGTAGGTAGGTAGGTAGATAGATAGATAGATAGATAGATAGATAGATAGATAGATAGATAGATCAGGAGGACTGCTGGGAGTTGCAGGAATAGGTAGAAAGGGAAGAACGGGGAGAATGAAGAAGGGAAAGAAAAGGTGAGAAGGAATGGAAGAGGAAGAAAAGGAAGGAACGAGAGAAGGAAAGAAAAAAGGGAAGGAAGGAAAGAACGCAAAAAGAACGCAAAAACCCCCTAAAAATGAATTGAGTTTAGAAACAAATTTTTCCGTGGTTGGACAGCCCTACTGTCTACATTAGCACTGAACTAAACGATCAGTGTGATTAAAGCAATTCGAGGCTTTCAAAGAAAAGACTAGAAGCGAAGCTAAATGCGGAAGAAATGCAGATCTCATTTGGTCCTTTGCTTAAAAGCCTTTTATTTCTGGAATGGCTCGTCGAAATACACAAACTCCCCCCCCCCCCCCCCGAATCGGGAGCCTCGCAGCCGACAATTATTCCAAGCTCACAATGCGGCTCATTGAGTCTAATTATAAGCCTCGATGCGACGACATCCCATTCTCATTTGTGGAATTACGTTGAGGATGCCGTTGGTTCCTCAGAAAGAATCGGGAGCCTCGCAGCCGACAATTATTCCAAGCTCACAATGCGGCTCATTGAGTCTAATTATAAGCCTCGATGCGACGACATCCCATTCTCATTTGTGGAATTACGTTGAGGATGCCGTTGGTTCCTCCGTTCTCTTGGGTCGCACAAAAGAAATATTGTTGTGGCATCAAAGGAATGGGTTTGGAAGTCCTTTGCTTAGGACAGGGTTGCTCAACTTTCATGCAGTTCCACATGTATTGGTGACCCCCAACCATCACGTTATTTCCGTTGCTACTTCATAACTGGAATGTTGCTATTGACATGAATCGACATGTCAATAGGTTCTTGTGGGTTTTTTCGGGCTATATGGCCATGTTCTAGAGGCATTTTCTCCTGACGTTTTGCCTGCATCTATGGCAAGCATCCTCAGGATGCTTGCCATAGATGCAGGCGAAACGTCAGGAGAAAATGCTTCTAGAACATGGCCATATAGCCCGAAAAAACCCACAAGAACCTAGTGATTCCAGCCATGAAAGCCTTCGACAAGACATGTCAATATCTGATATGCAGACCAAACTTGGTGTGAATACTCAATATGCCCAAATTTGAACACCGGTGGAGTTTGGGGGGAAATAGACCTTGACATTTGGGAGTTGTAGTTGCTGGGATTTATAGTTCACCTACAATCAAAGAGCATTCTGAACCCTACCAACGATTGAATTGGGCCAAACTTCCTACACAGAACCCCCATGACCAACTGGAAATACTGGAAGGGTTTGGTGGGCACTGACCTTGAGTTTGGGAGTTGTAGTTCACCTACATCCAGAGAGAACTGAGGATTCAAACAACGATGGATCTGGACCAAACTTGGCACAAATACTCAATATGCCCCAAATGTGAACACTGATGGCGTATGGGGAAAATAGACCTTGATATTTGGGAGTTGTAGTTGCTGGAATGTATAGTTCACCTACAATCAATCAGCTTTCTGAACCACACCAACAATACAATTGGGCCAAACTTCCTACACAGAACCCCCATGACCAAAAGAAAATTACTGGAAAGGTTTGGTGGGCAGTCACATTGAGTTTGGGAGTTGTAGTTTACCTACATCCAGAGAGCACTGAGGATTCAAATAATGATGGGTCTGGACCAAACTTGGTGTGAATACTCAATATGCCCCAAATATGAACACTGATGGCGTATGGGGAAAATAGACCTTGATATTTGGGAGTTGTAGTTTCTGGGATTTATAGTTCACCTACAATCAAAGAGCATTCTGAACCGTACCAACAATACAATTGGGCCAAACTTCCTACACAGAACCCCCATGACCAATAGAAAATACTGGAAGAGTTTGGTGGGCATTCACATTGAGTTTGGGAATTGTAGTTCACCTACATCCAGAGAGCACTGTGGTCTCAAACAATGATGGATCTGGACCAAACTTGGCACAAATGGCATTTGGGGAAAATAGACCTTGACATTCGGGAGTTGTAGTTTCTGGGATGTATAGGCCTGGGCGGTTTCGTTCGTTAATTTTGTAATTCGTTAAATATTCGTTATTTTTAGCATTTACGAAACGATTACAAAACATTTTCAAACCCGGAAGGGTTTTAAAATAACGAAACGGCATCCCCCATACTTTTAACGAGCTTCCGCCCGTTTCGTAAATGGGATGGAGGATGCTGGTGCCCTGGGAGCCAATCCGGCGCTCCCAAGCACCCAAGCAGTGCACCGTGGCTGTTTCTGATTGGCCGGCAAGCCCTTTAAAAGCGGCTCCGCGCGGCCGTACAGCTCATTGTTGCAGAGGCGAGGGAGAAGAGAAGAGGTCCGGGAGGGTGGCTTGCATTGGGTTGGCTTGCAGCTGCTTGGATTGGATTCATTCCTTGCTCATTCTTGCTTGGATTCATTCCTTGCTGCTAGTGCTTATTAATCCTTGCTTGGATTCATTCTTTCCTTCGGTTTTTTCCACATCAGGGCCAGTTGGTTAATTTTCCATTTTTGAATATTTTTTAAAATACCTGTCTTTTATTCTTAAAAAAATACAAAAAATATTCTAAAAAAAAAAAAGACTCTTCTGTTGGTGTGTGCTCTCGTTTGCCCTGTCTCGTGGCTGTGTTTGGTCCACATCAGGGCCAGTTTTTGGTTAATTTTCCATTTCTGAATATTTTCTAAAAATACCTGTCTTTTATTCTTAAAAAAAATACAAAAAATATTCTAAAAAAATAAAAGAGTCTTCGGTGGCTGTGTGTGCGTTTGTCATTTGTGTAGTTCCAACCAGTGCGCTCCTTTTGCCAACACAAAGTGCTATAATACAGTGCTTGCTCATTTGTGTAGTTCCAACCAGTGCGCTCCTTTTGCCAACACAAAGTGCTACATACACTGCTCGCTCATTTGTGTAGTTCCAACCAGTGCGCTCCTTTTGCCAACACAAAGTGCTATAATACAGTGCTTGCTCATTTGTGTAGTTCCAACCAGTGTGCTCCTTTTGCCAACAGAAAGTGCTATAATACAGTGCTTGCTCATCATTTGTGTAGTTCCAACCAGTGCGCTCCTTTTGCCAACACAAAGTGCTATAATACAGTGCTCGCTCATTTGTGTAGTTCCAACCAGTGCGCTCCTTTTGCCAACACAAAGTGCTACATACACTGCTTCGCTCATTTGTGTAGTTCCAACCAGTGCGCTCCTTTTGCCAACAGAAAGTGCTATAATACAGTGCTTGTTCATTTGTATAGTTCCAACCAGTGCGCTCCTTTTGAAAACACAAAGTGCTATAATACACTGCTCGCTCATTTGTGTAGTTCCAACCAGTGCGCTCCTTTTGCCAACACAAAGTGCTATAATACACTGCTCGCTCATTTGTGTAGTTCCAACCAGTGCGCTCCTTTTGCAAACACAAAGTGCTACATACACTGCTCGCTGCTCGTTCATTTGTGTAGGTCCCACCAGTGCGCTCCTTTTGCCAACACAAAGTGCTACATACACTGCTCGCTCATTTGTGTAGTTCCAACCAGTGCGCTCCTTTTGCCAACAGAAAGTGCTATAATACAGTGCTCGCTCATTTGTGTAGTTCCAACCAGTGCGCTCCTTTTGCCAACACAAAGTGCTATAATACACTGCTCGCTCATTTGTGTAGTTCCAACCAGTGCGCTCCTTTTGCCAACAGAAAGTGCTATAATACAGTGCTCGCTCATTTGTGTAGTTCCAACCAGTGCGCTCCTTTTGCCAACAGAAAGTGCTATAATACAGTGCTTGCTCATTTGTGTAGTTCCAACCAGTGCGCTCCTTTTGCCAACAGAAAGTGCTATAATACAGTGCTTGCTCATTTGTGTAGTTCCAACCAGTGCGCTCCTTTTGCTCATTATTTGTGTAGTTCCAACCAGTGTGATGAAACGCTTCCTTCCCGGCTTTTCTAGTCGCAAGGGCCAAGTGCTATCGCGAATACCGAAGAAGGCAGGGGACTGAAGATGAACACATTGACAAGAAGGGAACATTCATCCAACGAGATGGTTATTGAAACACCCACAGATGCTTCAACCAGCTGTGAGATGGCAGAACCTTCTTCTTCATCAGTTCGAAAGACTCTACGTTCAGATCCTGATGTCGTTCCAAGTACCTCTGATACTACTTGTTATGAAGAGGAGGGCGAGGAGGCGGACGTGTCAGAGGAATGGGAGGAAGACAAGATGGAATGTGCTTCCACCACAGGAATTAGTGATCAAGAGGACTGCATGCTGATGGAGGGCGAGCTACAGAAACAACCAACGATTATACTCCCTTCCACAAACACCGACAGTCCAAACACGAGCATGAGTAGATCTGAAGTGCCTAGTAGGGGTAGGCTGAGATCGCTCCTATGGGATCATTACGACGTCCATAATGAGAGGGCCACTTTGGCAGTTTGCAGGCATTGCGGTGTGAGCGTCAGCAGAGGAAAAGATATGAGGCATCTTGCCACAACAGGGCTAAGGATGCACATTAAGATATACCACCCCCAAATGTGAAGTTGGTCCTTCTTACTTAACTTGCAATACTGCTACAGAAATTAGTATGTATGCTATGCTTCCCAGATAATTTTCAGAGTTTTTTCAAAGTGCAATTTCTGTTACTTTTTGTTACTTTTTCTTTATTTATTTCTTATATTTACTTTCTAAGTTTTTATAATAACATTATTTTTTATATATTAATAATTAATAATTTAATTTTATATATTATTTTTATTAATATTTATAATTATATTTTATAAATATTTTATAAATTTAATTATATTTTATTTAAATATTTATATTATTATTTATTTCATTTATATATATAATATAATATATATTATATTATATTATTTTATTTTATATTGTATATATTATATAATTTTATATTATTTATTGTTATTATTATTATTATTATTATTATTTATTTATATTTTATTTATTTAAATTTTATTATTATATTATTGTTTATTTCATTATTATATTATTAAATTGACTCAGTTTTGGATACTTTATCTTATTACTTTTTTATTTAATATCTTAATATCTTGTTCTATTTGATTATTTTATTTGATTTATTTTATGAAATGATTTTGTTTATAGAGCATTTAGCATTGCGCAATCGCGTCCGCCGTTTTAACGAATCGATTCGTTATTATTTTAATAGCGAATCGATTCGTATTTAATAACGAAGTTTCGGAAGTCGCTTTTGCGCATGCGCAATCGCGTCCGCCGTTTTAACGAATCGATTCGTTATAACCTTAACGAATTGACCCCGCGCCAATAACGAAGCTTCGGAAGTGATTTTGCGCATGCGCGGGGGTCCGCCATCTTAACGAATCAATTCGTAAATATTTACGAAATTTCGTAAATACCGAACTTTTTTAAGGGAAAATTTTGTAATTATTTTAAATATCGAAACAAAAAAACACCCCAATTACAAATCGATTTTAGAAACAAATTTTTGCGTTGTTACCCAGGCCTGAGCATTCTGAACCCCACCAACAATACAATTGGGCCAAACTTCCTACACAGAATCCCCATGGCCAATAGAATATACTGGAAAAGTTTGGTGGGCATTGACCTTGAGTTTGGGAGTTGTAGTTCACCTACATCCAGAGAGCACTGTGGTCTCAAACAATGATGGATCTGGACCAAACTTGACATGAATACTCAATATGTTCAAATGTGAACCCTGGTGGAGTTTGGGGGAAATAGACCTTGACATTTGGGAGTTGTAGTTGCTGGGATTTATAGTTCACCTACAATTAAAAAGTGTTCTGAACCCCACCAGCATGGATAGAATTGGACCCACACAGAACCCCCGTGATCAACAGGAAATACTGTGTTTTCTCATGGTCTTTGTGATCCCTCTGACACCACCTTTGCGACACCCCCAAGGGTCCCGATCCCCAGGTTGAGAAATTGTGGCTAATGAGAAGGGACCGTGCTCATAAACCAGAAACTCCTTATCTTTTCCTATTGGGAGTAAATCAAGAACCATGCACTTTAATGAAAAAGTCCGGTTGCAAAGTGATAAAGTCCGGTTGCAAACGTCTTACTAAGATATGCATTAATAAATATCCTATTATTATTATTATTATTATTATTATTATTATTATTATTATTATTATCTTGCAACAGGGGAAGGATCACACATTAAACCCTCTTGCAATCCTGCATCATGCAACGAGTTTCCCCTACAAATGAATCTCACTATTTATAGCAGAGAAGACACAACAAAACAAGGCTCAGTGTGTGCAAGTTTGCATTGTTTTGGCTCGAACCTTTCGATCGGAGCAGCCCAAGGATGCGTCTACACTGTAGACTTAACGCGGTTTGACACCTCTTTCGTCAGCTCCATCATATGGTCAGTCATATAATGCAATCGGAACTGCATCAAACCGGATTATATGAGCCCACTTCAGTGTAACATCAACATCAACATACAACTGAAAACATACAAATATGCAAACATTAAAACTGGATTAAATACAAACCGAATTAAATAAAATCAGGACAGTAAATAAAGAGTAACACTTAAAAAGCAAGGGAATTCCAGACAAGTATTATTATTATTATATTATTATTAACACCTCCCAACAAAGGACTACCCCAGGCAGCAACCAGCCAGTCTTTGAAACTGCAAGGCCATTTATTGCTAACCAAGGTGGCCAATTGCAACATTCCCACTTGCCTCCAACAGACAAGAGTTTGTTCTTTCTCCCACCCTGGACATTATTCCACAGGTATAAACACCCCACTTGCCATAGTTTCCCACAGACCTCACAACCTCTGAGGATACCTTTAGCCATAGATGTGAGTGAAACGTCAAGAGAGAATGCTTCTGGAACATTCCAGATAGCAACCCAGTGATTCTGGCCATGGAAGCCTTCAACAACACATACAAACAGTATATTTGTAAAACTACATCTCCCAACCACAATTCTATACCCTTGAGCCCTGGCAGTTAAAGGGGTGTTAAACTGCATTAAATCCATGGTGTAGATGCACTAAGATCAAAATGCAATGGATGACGCAACTACTCCAAGAGCCTTTCCTTGAGGTTTCCCATTTTGATCATGATACAAATCCAGCCAAAGCTAAATGCAAAATATGTAACCCATTTGCTCAAATGCACATCATGGGTTGTCATTGTGAAAGCTATATACAACACACAACTTTGGGGTGGGTTAGGCTTCGTGAATGTCATGCCGTTCTATGTTTCTCACAGTCACGTAGTCACCAAAGTTTGCGTGACATCGGAACCAGATTAGGAAAAGGCGAGAGAGGACCATGCACCATCTGCAGAAGCAAGAGCCATAATCTACTTTCAAGGGGAGCATTGCTTTGAATCCTAAGAGCAAACAGGCTAGACTTAAATTGGGGCAGCAATGCAACCCAAGGACAGAAACAAGACCTGTTGCTCCATTTTGAGACAAAACACGCCTGATAGAAACCCAACAAAGGAGAAAAGTGGTATGTGATGGTTTTGAGGTATGTACACTTAAGGAAAAATACTTAATCATAAAGCTTTCAAAGTTTTGTTGGGCCCATCAACGTCGATGGGAGACCTTGTTTTGGATTCCACAAAGGGCCGAACGGGGCCCAAGGAAAGATAGTCAAATGTACTTTTGGGGGGAAAAGAAACAAACTTGGATTAATCTGTTCTTCATGGTGATTCGATGACATTTCCATCCTTTTCCGAAACCGGTGCGGTGAGATAAATAATGTGCCTCTCGGTATTACGCTCCGCTCCGGTGGCAATTTAAGTGCTTCGGGTACCGAGACCCACTTAGACCATTAAAGACGCTCTCCGAGTCAACGCGGCTTCTTGACAAGCGGCAGAAAAGGCAATGGCTCTCGTCGGCACCGTTTTGCTGCTTTATGGTTCACTTAAACAACAAATAGTAATGCACCCAAGTGTGCAAACCACAATCAGGAAGTGTGCAAATTTGTCAACACTCGGCACCCAAGAGGGCCTCGGTGTGCCCATGGCTGCCTTCCTTCTTCGACAAAATGGCGACGCATCTTACGGCTCGGGACATTGTGGAACGATACTTTCCTCCAAGGGACTCCATGCAATTATTATTGTTACTATTGACTTAGCAATGGCTGTAAGTGTACTACAAATACCGTCCCTTACCTGTTATGTAAACAAAGGGGTGCCAAATAAGAGACTTTGCAAAGTTGGAGGCCACGAAATAGCTCGCCGTAAAGAAGAGAAAATGGCGGATGGTTGAAAGCGAGAGATACAAAGCAAGATGGTCGAAAGAGAGAGATACACCAAGGAAACCCCTTTCCATCATTTCCTTGGTGTATCTCTAATTTCCGAAAAATGAGAAGTTCCAATTAAACTTCTAATTTTTCAGAAATTACTAAAAGTTTTCTCAAAGTCACAACGAAATGAAAGGGACCCCAAACTCAGTCCCTTTTAGGCCAGCCTACGGCTTCTAGTTGGCTCTGTTGTTATGATGTTATTATCATAATCATCATAATATTTTTACTCTATTGTATTAGTCTATCTTATACATTACGATAGATAAGGATAGTAAGACTCCCTCTGCAATATCTCGGTGGAGTGGTTGAATTTGCAATCTCCCTTGGGCCACGAGGAGGATCAAACTATCAACGGCGATATCCCTTGCTATAGAGATCAATAGGCATTAATTACCACCAACAACCACTAAATAACAACAACGGTAGTAGACCTCCACCTATCACTGTGATGAGACCCTAAATTAGAGTCAATTGCCCTGATAAACAGGCAACAAAAGAGTGTGGATTTCAACCACTCCAACCGCATTTGGGTTAAGTCAACGGTTAGTATTAGGACTCGCCCTTTTGGATCATGACATCCCATAATGGCGAGGAATAGGCTGGTTGCGTTTGTGCCCTGATCATGCCTTCCAGGAGCAAAGTTACCGGTCACACTGTATTGGGTTTTATGGCCACTTCTACAGCAAATGGCTTCGCCGGTTGCCAAAAACAAGAAAATAAGGAAGTTTTTAAAGTACATCATGGGGAACGCAAAGCCGTGCCTCATAGTCTCCGGAAACAAAAGCAAAATCCAGAGCTTTCCTACAACAAGCTTTTGGTGTTTCTAATTTCTAAATTGCTGGTGTTGGATTTGTCCTAGGCCAGGATGCAAACCTTGATACAGTACCCCACGTTGCCAATTTATGCCAGAGATCTCACCAAATTTCCTTTGCAATGTTGCATCACAATGGCTTTCCTCTCGGGCTGAGAATGTGTGGCTTTGGTGGGATTCGAACCCGGGTTTTATGAGAGCCTTGGCTTCTCAAATACAAAGCATCGAGTCTCTATAATCTCTCCAGTGTCCCATACAAGTCTAGGGATATGGCTCCCAACCCAATAGCCACGTAAACCTCTCCTTCAAAGAGTCAGCGCTTTCGATTGGTACCTGTTGCATCACAGAAAAGAATACATACACATACATACATACATACATGTATATATCATACTGATAAGGAAATCTAACACTGCTAATAGATATCTGTTAGTCTTTTTTAACATAAGTTGGGGGCAATAAACCTCTTGACCAATGGATTTTGGAAGCGAAAGCCTCTGCTTCAACGTATGGTTTCGCCATGGAGAAATGTCCGTCCCGGTGCCAATTTCAGCTCACTAAGCTTCACGCCAAGGATATCCAAAGGCAAAATATAGCCATACCATATATATTATGTTATATTACATATATTAATAGACATACAAGGAGCCATAAAGTGTTGTTGTCATCGCCAGCAATGGCGAAAATCCCTTTACGTGCTCTAAAGCATACCCGGCTCCAACTTAGAATAGATTTACTAGAGAAAAAAGCGCTGTGGGAAACAGCGAGATTTCCGATTTTTCAAAAAAACAGAATTGTTCCTTTTGAGCTATTCTTCCCCTCAACAGGTTCTTAAGTGGAAGCGGCACGCAGCCCTGATATTCAGATTGTTGGGGAAATTGATTTTATTACAACGGGGTCAATGGAGAGCAGGAAATACAGATATCCATCCGAGCCGTTTCCATTATAATCCCGCCGGCTGGCAGCTATTACCTGAATGATTATAGGAGAAGAGTGATCCCAAGAATACTTTTCAAAGCTTAGGGAAGAAAAACAGTGGGCGGTTTTTTTTTTTTTGTCTTTTCAGAAATAGCACAACTAATCTGGAATTGCAGAAAGTAAACACGATGAGATTGTTTTCCTTTTTTTTTTTTTTGGCTTGCGACAACTTGCCGAAAGCATTCAAATGGATGTGGGAAATCAAATTAAATAAATTAGTCACTGGGTGTCCATTTGGATACACAACCATTACTTTCAAATTGCCTTTTGTTTGGTCAAGAAATGAAATAAGTGGCCCTTCCAAAACTGCTTTCTTCTTTCCGCCCTTCATTCACGCAGCCTTTAACATTGTTATGTCTTGGAAACGGTTGAGATAAATCCAGTTTGTTTTGCACCTGAGTTGGGATACATTTTGGGAATGGATGCAGCTCTTGGAAACTGTAGCAAAGCCCAAACTTTTGGGTTCGTTTCACTATTACTTTAATATGTTTACGGCCAATCTGCTGTCAAGAAACAATATCTTTTGAGATGCATTTGAAAGCAAAAGGACTGTCCGCTTGAAAGGTTTGGCTTTCTCTGCATCAATATTTCAATTGAGAAGTCTGTCAAAAGGGTCTCTTCCCCAGAAAGAGAATAGAATTACATTTACTGCAAGATTAGATATCCAAATAATCTTTTCCTGCCAATCAAATGGCCTTTGGAGTCTTTTTCTAGAAATCTGGGGACATGTTCATTGCAGGAAGCTTTAATTAAATATACGCACTCTTAATTCATTATCTGAAGCTATCAAAACCCAGCAGGGAATATATTCTCTCTATCCATATTTATTAAATACAGATTTAGTATCTTACTATGGCTGCTTCTCAAAATGCAAAGAAAAAAAAGGAGATATGTTTCTTTTAGAAGTTTTAGAACTCGCTCGACCATTAAGAGGCTGCTTTTGGATATCTAAAAAAAGCAACATGTGTGTGTGTGTCTGCGGAGCACGGCTCGCTGAAATATGAACCCCCAGCTTCCATGTTTCTAAAGGGTCGCGAAATCACTTCCCAATGTTTCTGATTTTAGGATGGAAATTCTGGCTCAACTCCCTTCCTTAATGACTCACGCAAAGTTGGCCAAAGCAAACAAACTCCAAGCTCAGAGCCACGTTTCGGCAGCCGAACCAAACCGGGTTGGGATCCTAAAATACTGCTGCAAACCCAAGCAACTGAAAACAATATATTCACATAGCAAGAGCTTGGATTATCCTGTTTCTGCACTGAAAGGGAGGAAATTATTATATACACATATTTGCAGTTTCTAACCATTCACTAATGCTAGAAAATCCAAAGCCAAGTGCATTACGTCTGTGTAAAGGAAAGGGAGTGACAGAGAGAGTTCTCCAAATTATTTAGTGCCGTATTTATGATGGATTTGCAGGAAGCGTATTTGCACATGTCAATCCTCCAACCGGCAATTGCCTGCTGCAAAAGGGAAAGCTGTTGTTGCTAAAACAAGGAAAGGAGAAAGGAAGACAAACGTTCACTGTGCCAAGGCAATCCCAATGAAGTCTCCAAGCATGAAGTTTATGGCTCTAATAAAAAGATAGAAAATGAACACCAGCATTGGGAAAGAAGAAAAGGGAGAAGGGCCAATCCCAAAAGGCCGCCTTCTCCTCCCAATATCCACCTGTTGCAAATATAAAGGCTTTTCCCTTTGCTCCATTCTCTCTGGTAATAAACTGCATGCGAAGGTAGTAAGCTGCCAAGTAGTAGGCTATGTGCAGAAGAAAACTCTCCGGAAACGTAGCAAACTGTCTGATTGTAATTTGCAAAAGTAAACCATATGCAAATGTACTACACTGCTTGGTACTAAACTATGCACAAGTAAACGGCAAACAAAGGTTGTCGACTGCCCAGTTGCGAACGGTATGCAAAGGTAAGTCAACTGCCTGGTTGTAATTTGCAAGAGGAAACTGTGTGCAAAGGTAATAACTGTATGCAAAAGTAAACAGTACGCAAAGCTAGCCAACTGCTTGGTAGAAAACTGCAAAATTAAATCATGAGCCAATATAGTAAACTGCCCAGTAGTGAGCTGTATGCAAAAGTAAGCTATACACAAAGGTAATAAATTGTCTGGCAGCAAATGGTATGCAAAAGGAAACCGTACACAAAGGTAGTACACAGCCTAATAGTAAAGTGCCTAGTAGTGAACTGAATACATAAGAACTCTGTACGCAAATGTAGCAAAGTATTTAGTAGTGAACTCTATGCAAAAGTAAACAATACGCAAAAATAGTAAGCAGCCTGGGAGCAACCTGTATGCATAAGTACGCTGTATGTAAACGACCCAGTACTGAACTCTATGCAAAAGTAAACAGTACACAAAGGTAGGAAACTGCCTGATAGAAAATTGGTAGTAAACTATGTGGTAGTAAACTATGAGTAAAGGCATTTAATGGCAATGAAAGATGAGGGGCTCTTTCTTGGTGCCCACCCATGGGTCCTTACCTCATTTCCCCATAGGGTCCTGGGTAGCCGTCCATCCAGGGGCCCAGCTCTGTCTTGATGCATCCGGGGGCTCCAGCGGTGGGGGCTCCAAAGGGCATCCTGCCCACCATGGCTCCGGGACCTGAGTACCACATTTCGGGGGGCATCTCCCCTGCTCCCGCTCCTCCTCCTCCTCCTTCAGGGGTCCCTTGGCTTCCGCGGGGGTATCCAAAGGGGGGCCCCACCGAGGCGGGGGGGCCCTCCACATAGAGCTGGGGGTCCTCAGTGGGGGCGAAAAAGGGGTGCCAGCCAGCGGTGGGTGGGGGCCCCGCGTAGTGGGGTGCCATCTCCGAAGCGGGCCCACCTCTGCGGCCCCATGCTGCCCCGAAGGGGGGCTCCATGGGGCCCTCCAGCTTGATGCTGCGCCCTTGAGAGGCGGCGGCAGCGGAGGAGGAGGCCAGAGCCATGTGGAGGTTGAAGTAGTCTCGGCCGGCGAAGGTGGGCAGCTCCTCCATCTCGGGGGGCGCCTTGTAGAGGCTGAGGGGGCCCGGCAGGTCCAGGGCCAGTGTTGGGCCCCCGGCGGAGCCTCCTCCTCCTCCTCCTCCCGCTTCCTCCTGCTGCTCCACAATCTTGCAGGCGGTGAGGGGCCTGGCGGGGGCCAAGGCGAACATGCAGTCCCCACGAGGGCCCCCGGACTCAGCGCTGGAGCCAGCGGCCACGACAGACGCCCCGTCTAGGGCCTCCACCCCCAGCCCCATAGAGGCCGAGACCGCCTTGCAGAGCTCCTTGGCCGTCTCGCCCAGGAAGTCGCTCTTCTCCGGGGTGGGAGAGGAGTCCCCTGCCCCCGAGGGGCCCTCACCCAGGAGGGCCACACAGCTCAGCAGAGGGGCCTCCGAGGAGGAAGAGGAAGGGTCAGCGGGCTCGGCAGGGGGGTCTCCTCCAGGCAGGGCTTTGTGGGGCCCCGAGGGGGGGCTGCGGGGTTCCTCTAGGGCCAGGAAGGCCGGCGAGGACTGTGGCTGCTGCTGGTGGTGACGAGGGCTGGGCAGGTCGACCGGGCTCTGGAAGGCTTCCCGGACACTCTGGAAAAGGCTCTGGAAAGCCCCACGGAAGGTCTTACTCGGGGGGCGGCCGTAGACTCGGCCCAGGGCCCCCACGTGGACCTCCATGGCGGAGGGAAGGAGAACGGAAGGAAGGAAGGAGTGGAGGAAAAATGAAAGAGGGAATGGAGGAGGGAAGGAGGGAAAAGAGTGACAAGGTAAGTCAGAAGGGAAGGGAGAAGAAGGGAAGGAGGCAAATTAGACGGGATAGAAGAGCGATGGAGGCAAAAGAGCGAAAGAAGGAAGGAGAGGAGGAAGAAAGAAGGAAGGAAGGAAAGAGACAGGAGAAGGAAAAGGACACAAGGAAGGTAGAGAGAAGAAGGGAAGGCGGAAAATTAGTTGGGATAGAAGAGGGATGGAGGCAAAAGAGTGAAAGGAGGAAGGAGAGGAGAAAGAAAGAAGGAAGGAAGGAAAGAGACAGGAAAAAAGGGATGGACAAAGAAGGAAGGAGGCAAAAGAACGAGGAGGAAAGCAAGCAGGATGGAAAGAGGTGAGAAAAAAAGGAAGGCAGGAAGAGACAGAGGAAGGAAAGGAGAAAAAAGAGTTGGAAAGGCAAGAGGGAATGAGGAAGACGAGGAGAAAGAAGGAAGGAGACAGAAGAAGGGATGGATAAAAAGGGAAAAAGGAAAGAGAAGGATTGGGTAAGTCAGAGAGGAAAAGAGAGATGGAATGGGGAAAGAAGGGAGGAGAGAGAGAAGGAGACACGAGGAATGTAGAAGAAGGGATGGAAGAAGAGGGGAGAAGGAAGGGAAAGGAAAAGGGAAGGAGGAGGAAGGAAGGAGAGAGAGAGGTACGAAGGGGTGGAGGAATGGAGGAGGAAAGAAGAGCAATGGGGTAAGTCAGAGGGGAAAGGAGAGAGAGAATGAGGCGTGGAGGAAGAGAAAAAGAGGGAACGCGAGATGGGAGAAGACGGAGGGAAAGGAGGAAGAGGGGAATGGATAGAGGAGAGCGGGAGAAGGAAGGAAGAAGAGAGAGGGGAGGAGGAAGAAGAAGAGGAGGGAGGAGGAAAAAGGGAAGGAAGAAGGGAGGGAGAAAGAAAGAAAGAAGGGAGGAAGGAAGGAAGGAAGGAAGGAGAAAGAGGGACGGAGGAAGAAGGAAGGAAGGAAGGAAGGCAGAAGAAGAAGGGAGGGAGGGAGGAGTGGAGCTGGCTCCTAGTCGGTGTCTCTTAGAGCCATGGCCGGAGGAGGAGGAAGAAGGAGGAAGAGGAGGAGGAAGAAGAGCAAGACTTGCCTCCGAAAAGGGAAAGGAGCCGCCGTGAGAAAGCGAGCCCTTGCCTGCCTGCCTTGCCTTGCCTTGCCTTCTTCTTTCCCTGGCTGGGTCTCTCTCTCTCTCTCTCTCTCTCTTTCTCTCTCTCTCTGCCTCGCTCTCTTGGCCTGCCTCCTCTGCTTCTCCGCCTCCTTCGACTTCTCCTCCTTCTTTTGGGGAGCCTCCCTTTGGAGGACGGCCCCAGGGCGGCGCCCAGCACCGACCCCCCTCCCCTCTTCCCTCCCTCCCTCCCTCCCTCCTCCTTTCCCTCTTTCTCCTTCCCTCCTTCTTTTTCTCTTCTTCTTCTTCCCAAAAGCCGACTCCGGCCGGGCTTCTTCTTTGGGCTTCCTCCTTGCCAGGTTGGAGACTTTGGCACTCAGATCCACAGACATGCAAGTCCGGTCTGCACCCGGGTTGCTAAGCAGGGCCGGCCCTGGCTGGGATTTGGATGGGAGGCCCTGCCAAGAGGAAAGAAAGGAGATTCCACCTGAAGATGAGGAAGAACTCCCTCACTGTGAAGCTGAGGACGTGAAAGAGAGAGCTCTTCTTCAGCAGTGGAACTCTCCCTCCTGAGGTTAAGCAGGGCTGGCCCTGGCTGAGATTTGGATGGGAGGCCGTGCCAAGAGGAAAGACAGGAGATTCCACCTGAAGATGAGGAAGAACTCCCTCACTGTGAACTTGAGGACGTCAAAGAGAGAGTTCTTCTTCAGCAGTGGAACTCTCCCTCCTGAGGTTAAGCAGGGCTGGCCCTGGGTTGGATTTGGATGGGAGGCCATGACAAGAGGAAAGACAGGAGATTCCACCTGAAGTTGAGGAAGAACTCCCTCACTGTGAAAGAGAGAGCTCTTCTTCAGCAGTGGAACTCTCCCTCCTGAGGTTAAGCAGGGCTGGCCCTGGGTTGGATTTGGATGGGAGGCCGTGCCAAGAGGAAAGACAGGAGATCCCAGCTGAAGATGAGGAAGAACTCCCTCACTGTGAAGCTGAGGACGTGAAAGAGAGAGCTCTTCTTCAGCAGTGGAACTCTCCCTCCTGAGGTTAAGCAGGGCTGGCCCTGGCTGGGATTTGGATGGGAGGCCGTGCCAAGAGGAAAGAAAAGAGGTCCCAGCTGAAGATGAGGAAGAACTCCCTCACTGTGAAAGAGAGAGCTCTTCTTCAGCAGTGGAACTCTCCCTCCTGAGGTTAAGCAGGGCTGGCCCTGGCTGAGATTTGGATGGGAGGCCGTGCCAAGAGGAAAGACAGGAGATTCCACCTGAAGATGAGGAAGAACTCCCTCACTGTGAACTTGAGGACGTCAAAGAGAGAGTTCTTCTTCAGCAGTGGAACTCTCCCTCCTGAGGTTAAGCAGGGCTGGCCCTGGGTTGGATTTGGATGGGAGGCCATGACAAGAGGAAAGACAGGAGATTCCACCTGAAGTTGAGGAAGAACTCCCTCACTGTGAAAGAGAGAGCTCTTCTTCAGCAGTGGAACTCTCCCTCCTGAGGTTAAGCAGGGCTGGCCCTGGGTTGGATTTGGATGGGAGGCCGTGCCAAGAGGAAAGACAAGAGATTCCACTTGAAGATGAGGAAGAACTCCCTCACTGTGAAGTTGAGGACGTCAAAGAGAGAGTTCTTCTTCAGCAGTGGAACTCTCCCTCCTGAGGTTAAGCAGGGCTGGCCCTGGGTTGGATTTGGATGGGAGGCCGTGCCAAGAGGAAAGACAGGAGATCCCAGCTGAAGATGAGGAAGAACTCCCTCACTGTGAAGTTGAGGACGTGAAAGAGAGAGCTCTTCTTCAGCAGTGGAACTCTCCCTCCTGAGGTTAAGCAGGGCTGGCCCTGGCTGGGATTTGGATGGGAGGCCGTGCCAAGAGGAAAGACAGGAGATCCCACCTGAAGATGAGGAAGAACTCCCTCCCTGTGAAGTTGAGGACGTGAAAGAGAGAGCTCTTCTTCAGCAGTGGAACTCTCCCTCCTGAGGTTATGCAGGGCTGGCCCTGGGTTGGATTTGGATGGGAGGCCGTGCCAAGAGGAAAGAAAAGAGATCCCAGCTGAAGATGAGGAAGAACTCCCTCACTGTGAAAGAGAGAGCTCTTCAGCAGTGGAATGTGTCCAGAGAAGGGCGACTCAAAGGATCAAGGGTCTGGAGAACACAGAATCCTAGAACCCTAGAGTGGGAAGAGACCTCCTGGGCCATCCAGTCTTTCTGTCAAGAAGCAGGAATATTGCATTCCAAGCACCCCTGACAAAGAAGGAGCCTCCACCACACTCCAGGGCAGAGAGTTCCACTGCTGAACAACTCTCACAGGAGGTTCTTCCTCATGTTCAGATGGAATCTCCTCTCTTGTAGTTTGAAACCATTCTTCCATTGCGTCCTAGTCTCCAAGGAAGCAGAAAACAAGCTTGCTCCCTCCTCCCTGTGGCTTCCTCTCACATATAACAAGCCCTATGAGGAGTGGCTTAAAGAGCATGTTTAGCATGAATTAGAGAAGGCTGAGAGGAGACATGATGTGAGCTAAGTATAAATATGTGAGTGGAAGTTACACAAAGTTTTAAAACTTGGCAATTATATTAAATGTCCTTTGACCAGTATCTGGCCTCTTGGAGTGCCTCTGGTGTGGCTGTGAGAAGGTCCTCCATGGTGCATGTGGCAGGGCTCTGGCCGCATTGTAGTAGGTGGTCTGTGGTTTGCTCTTCTCCACACTCGCATGTCGTGGACTCCACTCTGTGGCCCCATTTCTTGAGGTTGGCTCTGCACGTCGTGGTGCCCGAGCAGTCTGTTCAGCGCCTTCCAAGTCGCCCCGTCTTCTGTGTGTCCAGGAGGGAGACACAATTACATGGGAAATAACCCTTTCAAACCAGGAACAAAACATTTTTCAAATTTTGTTACATAGTGTTACATAACAACAACAATAACTGCAAAAGCTCTGGCATAAACCAGTCCGGGTGGTCCCAGTGGTGATGGGCGCACTGGGTGCCGTGACAAAAGATCTTAGCCGGCATTTGGAAACAATAAACATTGACAAAATCATGATCTGTCAAGTCCACCTGACTTGGATCTGTGCACATCATTCGGAAATATATCACACAGTCCTAAATGCTTGGGAAGGGTTTGACTTGTGATTTTGTGATACGAAATCCAGCAGAGAGATCTCGTTTGCTGTGACATACTGTGTTTTTGCGTCAATAATAATAATAATAATAATAATAATCTTTAATTATACCCCGCCACCATTGCCCCAGTGGTGCAGTGGGTTAAACCCCTGTGCTGGCAGGACTGAAAACTGACAGGTCATAGGTTCAAATCCAGGGAGACTGTGGATGAGCTCCCTCTATCAGCTCCAGCTCCTCATGCGGGGACATGAGAGAAGCCTCCAACAAGGATGATAAAACATCAAATAATCCAGGCGTCCCCTGGGCAACATCCTTGCAGACGGCCTATTCTCTCACACCAGAAGCAACTTGCAGTTTCTCAGGTCGCTCCTGACACAACAACAAAAAAAAATCTCCCCAAAGGGAACTCGGGGCGGCTAACATGAGGCCAAGCCCAAAGATGCAACACAACAAAATAAAATACAGAATGCAGGTAACAAAAAATTACATCAAAATAAAATACATACAGTAGCAAATTAGGATAAATAAAACAAATTAATACAATATAAAATCAAACAGAATGGGCAGGCCAAATGGAGGAGGTAAAATGATAAAACCCTGGATGAGGCAGGGAAGAAAATATTGTAATTATGGGGAACCCAAAAAGAATAAACAGTGGGGTTAGGCATTCAGGTTAGCACTTTGGCCCCAGATGAACTGCCCTAGTTCCGTTCATAGAATCCTAGAGTTGGAAGAGACCTGGTGGGCCATCATCCAGTCCAACCCCATTCTGCCAAGAAGCAGGACAATCACATTCAAAGCACTCCCGATAGATGGCCATCCAGCCTCAAAGCCTCCAAAGAAAGAGCCTCCATCACAAGATAGAATCCTAGAGTTGGAAGAGACCTGGTGGGTCATCATCCAGTCCAACCCCATTCTGCCAAGAAGCAGGACAATCACATTCAAAGCACCCCTGAGAGATGGCCATCCAGCCTCTGCTTCAAAGCCTCCAAAGGAGGAGCCTCCACCACTCTCCGGGGCAGAGAGTTCCACTGCTGAACGGCTGTCACAGGAAGTTCTTCCTCATGTTCAGATGGAATCTCCTTTCTTGTAGTTTGAAGCCATTGTTCCACTGCGTCCTAGTCTCCAGGGAAGCAGAAAACAAGCTTGCTCCCTCCTCCCTGTGGCTTCTTCTCACATTTCAGATGCATCTACAGTATACAGTTAATGCAGTTTGATACCTCTTGGGATGCTGGTAAGTTTCATTTTGCAAGGCCGTGAGCCTTCTCTGCATTGAGCCATTGGGAGTGGTGCCAAAGTGCCTCCATCCTGCAGTGTAGATGCCCCATCACACAATGTGAGGTTTTCCCCATCAAGATATGTATATTCGTCTGCCTTTTCATTTTGCAGGAAGTGGAGCAGCCTTTGTTCAAGGCCTACACTCTTTCTCACTTCTTCCACTCTTCTTTAAGCTTTTCCTTTGTTGTCTTGAGTGATTTTGCAAAAGGATTCCATTTGCAGGATTTGACTCAAACGCACATCTTCAGAAGCCGTTCACAAAGCCAAGCGCAATCCAACATTAGTCATAAATTGTGTTGACTTAATATGCGCAAGGCATATTTCTGCAAGGCTCTGCGTCACATTGCAACTCAGCAAAAATGGCACTGTGGCCTCATGGGATTTGTAGTTCTGCCCTTATGCAACTATGCTTCGGTGCACTGAAACACTTTCTTCCAGGAGTTGTACCAGAACCGCCCCAAATCATAATTGCAATGACTATTATAATAAATACAGTCTTTGGCGTGCATTGTCTCCCTTTCAAGCCATGTTTTGGACCACGTTTTCCCTTCTGGGTGATCAAAGAGGTGATTACGATCTTCCCAGATTTAATTTGCTCTTTTCCAAAAAGAGGATTTCAAGCCAATAGTCACATGTCAGCATGAGCACGCTCTCTTACAATAAAGCATATTTATTTTCGTGTCATAAACAACATGCAAACCAACATGTTTTTGATAAAACCGAACAGATACTTCTTTTGACGTTTCGCGACAACAGACTATAGGATTCTGCTTAATGAGAAAAAAAAGAATCCATTCCTTCCTTATGTATTTATAGAAACCACTGTTACAGAAAAAACTTATTGGGCGTAAATGAGGCTTTTATTGCAAGTTGTATAGCCTTGATATGGCTATTTACGATACACACAGCAGGGCATTGAATGCATTCATATATGTGTGTTTATATATAGTGTGAATCATTCATGAAATTCCATAATTCTGAAATTCCATAGAATTACAGAAAAAAATAGATCCCTGTCTGATTCCACAGCAAACTGGCTTCAGGAAAGGCAAAAGCTGCACATCGCAAGTGCTGAACCTGACTCCGCACATAGAAGATGGCTTTGAAAGGCAGCAGATCACAGGAGCTGTCTTCATAGACCTGTCAGCGGCTTATGAGACTGTGAACCACCACCTCCTCCTGAGAAAAATGTATAGTATCACAAAGGACGACCACCTCACCCGCCTCATAGGAAACCTGCTACAAAACAGGAGCTTTTTTGTTGAGTTCCAGGGCCAGAGAAGCAGATGGCGGAAACAGAAGAACGGCCTGCCTCAGGGGAGCGTGCTTGCTCCATCCATGTTCAACATCTACACAAATGACCAGCCACTGCCAGAAGGGACAGAGAGCTTCATCTATGCTGATGATTGTGGCATCACCGCTCAAGCAGGGAGCTTTGAGATGGTAGAACAGAAGCTCTTCGAAGCTCTAGGTGCTCTGACTGCCTATTACAGGGAAAGCCAACTAATCCCTAATCATATATCATATATATAATATCACAGAGGACGACCACCTCACCTGCCTCATAGGAAACCTGCTACAAAACAGGAGCTTTTTTGTTGAGTTCCAGGGCCAGAGAAGCAGATGGCGGAAACAGAAGAACGGCCTGCCTCCGGGAAGCGTGCTTGCTCCATCCATGTTCAACATCTACACAAATGACCAGCCACTGCCAGAAGGGACAGAGAGTTTCATCTATGCTGATTATTGTGCCATTACCGCTCAAGCAGGGAGCTTTGAGATGGTTGAACAAAAGCTCTCAGAAGCTCTCGGTGCTCTTACCTCCTACTACAGGGAAAACCAGCTGATTCCCTAATCCATCTAAAACACAGAAATGTGCTTTTCATCTCAAGAACAGACAAGCATCCTGAGCTCTGAGGATTATTACCTGGGAAGGCATCCCACTGGAGCATTGCAGTGCACCCAAATACCTGGGAGTCACTCTGGACCGTGCTCTTACCTACAAGAAGCACTGCCTGAACATCAAGCAAAAAGTGGGTGCTAGAAACAATATCATACGAAAGCTGACTGGCATAACCTGGGGATCACAACCAGACACAGTGAAGACATCTGCCCTTGCGCTATGCTACTCTGCTGCTGAGTATGCATGCCCAGTGTGGAACACATCTCACCACGCTAAAACAGTGGATGTGGCTCTTAATGAGACATGCCGCGTGATCACGGGGTGTCTGCGGCCTACACCACTGGAGAAATTACACTGCTTAGCCGGTATTGCACCACCTGACATCCGCCGGGAAGTGGCAGCCAATAGTGAAAGGACCAAGGCAGAGACATCTCCAGCTCATCCCCTGTTTGGGTATCAGCCAGCACGTCAACAACTTAAATCAAGAAATAGTTTTCTAAGATCTGCAGAGACACTCGCTGGAACACCCCAGCAAGCGAGAGTCCAAAAGTGGCAGGCTCAAACCCAGAACCTCAATCCGTGGGTGATATCAGATGAGAGACTCCCCCCTGGGCACACAGAGGACTGGGCGACTTGGAAGGTGCTGAACAGACTGCGCTATGGCATCACAAGATGCAGAGCCAACCTCAAGAAATGGGGCCACAAAGTGGAAAAGTGGAATCCACGACATGCGAGTGCGGAGAAGAGCCAACCACTGACCACCTGCTGCAATGCACCCTGAGCCCTTCTTCCACATGATGCACAAGGGAGGACCTCCTTGCGGCAACACCAGAGGCACTCCAAGGGGCCAGATACTGCTCAAAGGACATTTAATCAACTACCAAACTTGCAAAGTCTGTGTTTTGTCTGTTTGTTTTGTTTTGTTCTGTTAGAAATGTAATACAATTGACTGGTTGCCCTGACACGACAAATAAATAAATATTCATGAAATTGGTTTAATTTATAAGTGGTTGTAATGGATAGCATATTGAGGCCCTGTTTTGTTAAGAAATTGTTCTGTCGCCATATGCTGTTGTTTGAAGCCCCTTCCCAATCATTTCGTAGAATTGGAAGGGACCTCCAAGGGCCATCTAGTCCAACCCCTTAATAAAGATGCCATCTGATCCCTCCCGATGACCATCCAACCTCTGCTTAAAAAGTTCCAGAGGAGGAGACATCACTCTTAAACCTGATACTACTGTAGACTCTCAGTTAAGTGGAAATCAATCAACCAGCACTCTCAAGCAACGGGAAAAACAATCAAAGAAGTAACGCTGCATTCACAGAGTCTGTTGTATAAATGCTCTTCCCAATAGTTTAGTGGAATCTCTTGTCGTTTGACCTATTTTTTCTAATTGATGGATGTTATTTCAATGTCCAAAGGTTGTTGCTATTATTATTATTATTATTATTATTATTATTATTATTAACACAAAAGCACAGTATGTCACAGCAAACGAGATCTCTCTGCTGGATTTCGTATCACAAAATCACAAGTCGAACACTTCCCAAGCGTCTAGGACCATGTGAGGTATTTCCGAATGTTGCGCGCAGATCCAAGTCAAGTGGCCTTTTGCAATTGACAGATTGTGATTTTGTCGATGTTTATTGTTTCCAAATGCCGGCTGAGATCTTTGGCATGGCACCCAGTGTGCCCATTATTACCACTGGGACCACCTGGACTGGTTGATGCCAGAGCCTTTGCAGTTTGTAGGGCTGGGCGGTTTCGTTTTGTAATTTCGTAATTCGTTAAAAATTCGTTATTTTTTTATAACGAAGCGATATTGAACCATTCAGGAGCACCTAAAAAACAAAACGAATTTTTCAATTTGTTTCGTAATTGCTTCGTATTCATTTCGTATTCGTTTCGAAATCGTTTCGTTATTATTTCCGCATGTCTGGGGCAAGTTTTATAGCTGTTGTTTGTTTAATCAGTGAAAAAAAATTATAAATATCACACCAACAGTCAACAACAGAGGGAGAGGGAAGCTTCAGAAGTTCCCCCTGTCCCATTTGGAGGTTTTTTAGCGTATTGCGCGGTCGCGTCCGCCATTAACGAATCGATTCGTATTTGTTTCGTATTCGTTTCGTATTGTTTCGTAATTTTACGAAATTTCGTAAATATCGAACTTTTTTAAAGAAAAAATTCTGAATTCTTTTAAATATCGAAACGCAAAAAACCCCAAAAAACGGATCGAGTTTAGAAACAAATTTTTCCTTGGTTGCCCAGCCCTAGCAGTTTGGTTTTGAGGTCTTGATAGTGGCTGAGTGTTTCCTGTTGTTTTTCCTCAATGCGACTCTCACCTGGAATGGCGACATCAATAATCCAGACTTTTTTCTTTTCCACAATCGTGATGTCTGGTGTACTTTGTCAGTCTGGATTTGAAAGACCCACAGGATTTTTGCGTGTTCATTTCCCACTCCCTTTGCAGGTTTATGATCCCTTTACCAATTCTTGACTGCTGTCAGGTGGTCCTTGTGACATAAGTTCCCGTGAATCATCTGAGCCACAGAGTTGTGTCTCTGTTTGTAGTCCGTCTGTGCGATTTTCTTGCAGCAGCTGTGGAGATGGTCCATGGTTTCCTCCACTTCCTTGCACAGTCTGCATTTTGGGTCATCCTCTGACTTTTCCATCCTGGCCTTAATGGCCTTGGTTCTGATGGCTTGCTCCTGGGCTGCGAGAATCAGGCCTTCTTCTGTCTCCTTCTTCAGGGTTCCATTCATTAGCCATCACCAGGTCTTCTCCCTGTCAACATTTCCTTCAATTTTGTCAAGGAATTGCCCATGCAATGCTTTGTTGTGCCAGCTATTATTATTATTATTATTATTATTATTATTATTATTATTTGAAACACAACAGCACGCTGCTGGCTGTTGAACTGGATCACACATGGGGGCTTCCCAAGTGTCTAGGACTGTGGGATGTATCGGCGAATAATGCGTGCAGATCCCAGTAAGGTGGCCTTCTGCAACTGGCAGGTGGTGATTTTGTCAGCGCCAATTGTGTTTAAGTTCAGGCCGAGGTCTTTAGGCACTGCACCCAGTGTGCCGATCACCACTGGGACCACCTTGACTGGCTTGTGCCAGAGTCTTTGCAGTTTGATCTTTAAATCCTCATCTCGTGTCAGCTTTTCCAGTTGTTTATCTTCAATCCTGCTGTCACCTGGGATTGCGACATTGACGATCCATGGTGTGTTCATTCTCTGTAACTTTTTCCGGCTTGTGATCCCACCAGTCCTTTGTCACAGGCAGATAGGATTTGTGGCACAAGTTCCAATGAATCATCTGAGCAAGGGTGCTGTGCCTCTGCTTGGAGTCTGTCCGCAATCTTCTTGCAGCAGCTGAGGATGGGATCTATGGTTTCATCTGTTTCCTTGCAGAGTCTACACTTGGGATCTGTCGTCGACTTTTCAATTCTGGCTTTGGTGGCCTTGGTTCGAATGGCTTGTTCTTGGGCTGCCAGAATCAGGCCCTCCTTTGTCTCCTTTTTCAGAGTTCCGTTTGTGAGCCACAGCCATGTTTTTTCTTTGTCAATTTGGCTCTCAATTTTTCCCAGGAACTGTCCATGGAGAGCCTTCTTCTTTGGCCAGTTGTTCTCTTCTCCTCTGGATTGTGTTTTTACGGTATTCCCTCTTTGTCTTTTGCACTTGAAGCTGTTTTCTACTCTTGACTTCCCTCAGTGTTGGTTCTTGACTGCCTTTCACTTATTATTATTATTATTATTATTATTATTATTATTATTATTATTATTATTATTATTGGACTTCTCAAGCCAGCTTGCGTTGGGCCACAAGAGGGAGCCCCAAAAAGGAGGAACATTCAAGAACTGGAACAGTACTACCATTTGACCTCATCTCAAGTCCTTGCAAGTCCTTAATAGGAGCCATTTCCCAATGCAGTTGGACCTCTGTATCCACAGGTCCTGTGCCCAGGCATTCCACCATCCATGGCTTGATAATATTTGCAATCAACATTTGGAATGGCCCAGTCTATGAGTTGGATAATGTGATTTCAATGCTTTTATTAGGTGTTTTAATTCTTATATTTCATGTATTGTCAAAGGCTTTCATGGCTGGAATCAATGGGTTGTTGTAGGTTTTTTCGGGCTATATGGCCATGTTCTAGAGGCATTCTCTCCTGACGTTTTGCCTGCATCTATGGCAAGCATCCAATCACCTCACAACCTCTGAGAATGCTTGCCATAGATGCAGGCAAAACGTCAGGAGAGAATGCCTCTAGAACATGGCCATATAGCCCAAAAAAAACTACAACAACCCACTTATATTTCATGTTTCAAATGTCCTTTTCTCTTATCTTATGTTGAATTGTCCTATTGATTTGATGCTAGCTATATGTTTTTGATTTGAGTTTTGGTTTATGTATGTAAGGCATTGAATTTTGCTGTGATTTTTGTGTAAACTGCTCTGAGTGCCCCCCCCCCCCCGGGTGAGAAAAGAGGTATATAAGTATTGTAAATAAATAAATACTAGTTATATATAATTCCCAAAAGTAACCCTTTCTTTTGCCATTCTTACATAAGGGAGACCACATATGCCATTGTATATAATGAGACTTTTGGATATCCCTCGGGAACCAGGCCCCACTGGATGATGGTGGTGAATGTGATTTATTATATTGATTATTTTGATTTATACCCTGATTTTTCTCTCTAAAAGAGAGACTCAAAGTAGCTCATACAAAAACCATACAGTTTTAAACCTCAAACTATGCAAAAATAGAATTAAATATTAACAGCATTAAAAATAAACAGTTTACACCCTTAAAACTGATGGTGATGGTAATAGTGATGATTGTGAGGATGGTGATGGTGATGATGATGATGACAGTGATGATCATCACTGTCATGATTGTGATGATAGTGATTATTGTGAGGATGCTGATGGCAATGATGATGGTGATGGTGATGGAGATGATGATGACAGTGATTATAATGATGGTGATCATGATAATGATGATGGCAATAATGTTGATGATGGTGGTGATGGCAGCAATGGTTGTTAGGATGGTGATGGAGATGGAGATGATGATGACAGTGATGAAGATGATGGCAATGATGGTGATGGTGATGACGGTGATTGTGACAGTGATGACAAACAGAGGATGATGATGGTGATGGCAATGATGGTGATGATGGTGATATTGATAGAGGTAATTGTGGTGATGAAGATGGCAATGATGATGGTGATGGTGGTGATAGAGATGATGGTGATGTTGATTATGACAGTGATTATGATGATGATGATGATGATGACGATGGTGATGAAGTTTATGGTGATGGCAATGGTGGTAATGATGATGGTGTTGATGATGACAGTGATGATGATGATGGCAACTGTGATAATGATGATGACAATGATAATAGTGATGGTGGTCGATCGCAATGATGGTGGCAATGATGGTCATAATGTTGATGGTGATAGAGATTATGGTGATGATGACAGTGATGATGAAAATTATGGTGATGGCAATTATGGTAATGATGATGGTGTTGTTGTTGTTGATGATGATTATGGCGATGATGGTAATGATAATGATGGTGATTATGACAGTGATAACAATAGTATTGTTGAAGGCTTTCATGGCTGGAATCACTGGATTGTTGTAGGTTTATTGGGCTATATGGCTATGTTCTAACAGGATTATCTCCTGATGTTTCACCTGCATCTGTGGCAAGCATCTTCACAACATCTGAGGATGCTTGCCACAGATGCAGGTGAAACGTCAGGAGAGAATGCTTCTAGAACATGGCCATACAGCCCGAAAAACCTACAACAACCCAATGACAATGGTGATGGTGATGGCAATGATGGTGATGACAGTGATAATGATAATGGCGATGATGATTTTTTCTATTTTATTTATGTCTCACTTTTTTCTCTCTTGGCTTGCACCCACAGTGTAGAATGAATGTAGTTTGACAAGACTTGGACTGCCATGGCTCACTGCTAGGGAATACTGGCACTTGCAATCCATAGGTAAAGGTAAAGGTAGTCTCCTGACATTAAGTCCAGTCATGTCTGACTCTGGGGTGTGGTGCTCATCTCCATTTCTAAGCCGAAGAGCCAGCGTTGTCACCTCCAAGGTCATGTGGCCGGCATGACTGCATGGAGCACCGTTGCAATCCATACATAACCACAAATGATGTCTATATCAACAATGTAGGTTCACATTCTTGTGAGACGGAGTCCCTATATCCAAGATACATTACCCCTCGTGTTTCTTTCCGGGATTTGGGTCTGGGTTCCCTGGCCCAAAATCTAGTCAAATGCCATGTTTGTACAATACTGCCTTCTTTGTGTCGATTTCACGCCTTGCTTTCCTTTGATCTCGTTGGGAGAGGCCCTTTTTGGGGGGTCTGAGAAGCAGGCATGAAAATGAAAAGTTGGGTTGTCTGCGATATCAAAAGAGTCTTTTGCTTTGTGCTGACTTTGGTTTAAATTAGCATCTGGGGAGAGGGGGGGGGATGCAGCAAAACAAGGCCTGCCTTTTAAAAGCATGGCACAAGACACATGGGCAGCGGAACGGATTAGAATCACACGCGTTCGGAGGATGATAGTGATAAAATTGCAGAAACTATTCATTCTGAGCTGGGGCACATCTACACCATGGAATGAACACAGTTCAAAACCACTTGAACTCCCATGGCTCAATGATGCGGCATTGTGGTGAGGCACTGACTCCCATCATTCCATAGCATTGAGCCACGGCAGTTCAAGTGGTGCCAAACTGCACTAATTCTACAGTATAGATGAAGACGCTACACCTCCGCCTTTCTCGCCTCTCTTGCAAAAATAAGTTTCTTATCACAAGTCCATTAAGAACCCAAGGCAGGCAGGCCTTGTTTTGTCTGGAGGTAAGCGCATTCCACAATAAAAAACGAAGGTATTTTTCTCCCTTCCTGCATGCAAATGGCACAGAAAATTAGCACACGTCCTTCGCCTTTTTAACAGTCTCCCTGCAGACAATAAATTTTATTGCACATAATCGTCAAAGTCGGAACAGCAAAACCAGCCCAATATGAAATGCTTTGGTGTCTGCATGCTCATTTGGAACTCATATGAGTTCACCATTAAAGGCAAAGGCAGGTGGGTCCTCCTGTTCAGGGAACTCCACTGGCTGCCATTTATATTCCGAGCTCAATTTAAGGTGCAGGTGCTTACCTACAAAGCCCTGAACGGTTTGGAACCAGCCTACCTGCGTGACCGCATTTCCATCTACGAAAACCACGAATTCACTTCGGTCATCTGGAGAGGCCCTGCTCATGATCCCACCGGCGTCGCAAGCACGCTTGGTGGGGACGCGGGACAGGGCCTTTTCCGTGGTGGCCCCCTGACTCTGGAACACCCTCCCCAAAGACCTTAGACAGGCCCCTTCATTGGCTGTCTTCAGAAAGAACTTGAAGACCTGGCTTTTCCGATGCGCCTTTCCAGATTAGGAAATTTCCACTACCAAGTCCCATAAGCACTTTACCAGAACCAATGATTGCTGCACATTGCACATCGCACTTGCCCTGGAAGCCATTTATACACCTCCTGTCACATCAGCACTTTTAATCTTTGTACCCACCTTCTGGCCCGGCCCAGTTTTATTGTGTTTTAGTGTATTGTGCCTGTTGTTTACTTTGCTTTATTCTGTTTTTAATTGTTTGATTTGCTTAGATTGTATTGTTGTATTGTGTGTTGAGGCCTCGGCCTGTGTAAGCCGCATCGAATCCTTCGGGAGATGCTAGCGGGGTACAAATAAAGTTTAATAATAATAATAATAATAATAATAATAATAATAATAATGTCAGAAGAGCGATGGATCCACTCCAGGATTTGCAAAAGTGATGTCAGGCCTTAGGTTTCAGCACCTTTGAGAGCGGATTGCCACTTTTTGTAGGTATTTGTCATCCAAATAGTGGAAATGCTTTCCAGGCATCCACTGTCACTCAAACAATACATCTACACTGTTGAATTAATATACTTTTAGCACCACTCAATGCTCTGGAATCCCGAGAGTTGCAGTTTTACCAAGCCATCAGCCTTCGTTGGCCAAAAGTGTTGGTGTCTCACTAAATATAACATATAAGATCTCATACCTTTGAGCCATGGTTGTCCAAGTGGTGCATTAACTCAACAGTGTAGATGGACCATGGTGTATACAACAAACCCAATCAAACTCAGTATGGGAGTTAGCCTCTGACTTGCCAAAACAACTCTTAAGGAGCTCCATGTCCATTTCTAGGCTTTGAGGTTTAAGAAGAATATTGATAAGTTGGGTGGTGTTCAAAAGAAGATGGTAGGCAGCCTGGAAACCAAGCCCCTCAAAAAAACAACTGAGAGGATTTGAGTCCATTTTGCAGTAGAGATGACTATTGTGTCAAATGAATGCAGTGCGACTCCACTTGCCTTGGTTCAATACAATGGGATTGTGGATGTGGTTTCATACAGCTCTTCACTGCCAAAGTGGGCTGGCTCTTCAGAAAACTATAGCATCAAGCCATGGCAGTCCAAGCGGTGTCAAACCACCTTGTTTCTACAGTATAGATGCACTTCCAGAGTCCTGAGATGTTTCTCAAGGAGTCCTGGGCCAAACTGTTCTGGACATCACAGTATAAAAAGAATATTGACAAAGTGGGGGAGAGGGATATTCAAAGGAAGGCAATCAAGATGGTGGATCATCTGGAAACCAAGCCTTGCAAGGAACAGCTAAGAGGGTTTGGGTTCATTTCCCCCACAGAAGAAAAACAAGGAGGTTCAAGAACTGAAGGGGGTAATATCTTCCAGTAGCTGAAGGGCAGCAAGGCGAGAAATAAGATGAGCATGTTTTGTGCTGCTTCACGCTGGTGCACAAACCAATGGATTCCAATTGTGAGAAAAGCGCTTCTACAGAAGCATTTGAAAGACTTTTCTGAAATGAAGAGTAGTTTGACAATGGAATAAACTCCCTTGGAAGGTCCTCCATCAAGGAAGTTTCCCAATTGGACTGGAGAGCCTTTTGGGGAATAGACGGGTAACTAGTTGCACGGTCTTCTCTCAACATGTCCCTTTCACCCCAGGTTTCCAAACAGAGGTTGAATGGTCTTCTGTGGGATCCTTGGGTGTGTCTTCTTGAATTCATTGTGGAGTCAGATGGATTGGTGAACCTTCCAACTCTGTGATTCCAAAAGCCTTGTATCAATGCAACCTTCATAGAATGGCTAGCACCACAAACCAATCAATTCCAATTACGAGTTTCCACAGAAGCATTAGGAGGACCCTCTTGGAGTTAAAAGTAGTTTGACAGTGGAATACACTCACTTGGAAGGTGCTCCATCAATGAAGGTTCTCAAATGCAAGTTGGAGAGCCTTTTGTGGAGTAGACTGGGGACTAGTAGACAGAGAGCCATGTTGGATGGTCCTCTCTCCACTAGTCCTGTTCTGTTCCCTGAGGTAACTCTCCCCAGATGCCCTATGCTTGGCAAGAAGAGAGCTGGAAACTCACAAAGAAAGGTTTAACAGTAAACAATCAGGATTTAAATTCGACTGAATCTGACCAACAAATGATTACTTGATGGAACAGATGGAAGCTTAGAACTTCATGGGGTTTATTTCTGTTCCTTCCAAAAAGATGCTCTTTCTAGCCTATTTTCTGTTTTCCTTTGTCCGGATTTGACTTCTCTCAACATCCTGTTTAAGGTATTGTTGAAGGCTTTCATGGCCGGAATCACTGGGTTGTTGTAGGTTTTTTCAGACTATCTGGCCATGGTCTAGAGGCATTCTCTCCTGACGTTTCACCTGCGTCTATGGCAAGCATCCTCAGAGGTAGTGAGGCCTGTTGGAAGTAGGAAAAAGGGTGTATATATCTGTGGAATGACCAGGGTGGGACAAAGGACTCTTGTCTGCTGGAGCTAGGTGGGAATGTTTCAACTGACCACCTTGATTAGCATATAATGGCTTGACAGTGCCTAGAGCAAACTTTTGTTGAGAGGTGATTAGATGTTCTTGTTTGTTTCCTCTCTGTTGTTGTGATGTTGTAATTTTAGAGTTTTTAAATACTGGTAGCCAGATTTTGAGAACACAGAAATGCTGGACCACTCTCACAACCAACATGTCAGACTACACAGAGAAGCCACTGAAATACACAAGCATGTGGACAATTTCAACAGAAAGGAGGAAACCATGAAAATGAACAAAATCTGGCTACCAGTATTAAAAAAACTCTAAAATTACAGGCCATTATATGCTAATCAAGGTGGTCAGTTGAAACATTCACACCTAGCTCTAACAGACAAGAGTTCTTTGTCCCACCTTGGTCATTCCACAGATATATAAACCCTTTTTCCTCGTTCAAACAGAGCTCACTACCTCTGAGGATGCTTACCATAGATGCAGGTGAAATGTCAGGAGAAAATGCCTCCACAACATGGCCATATAATCTGAAAAAACCTACAACAACCCATCCTGTTTAAGTCTCTTTTCTTCTTCAAACTATAGACTTGGTTCTTCAGTATTTCAACTTAGTTTCCTCAACCTTTGATGTGGAAGATATTGCTGCCTCTAGGCTCCTTGGCACCCTCGGAATGACTAGCTGCAAAGGAGTTGCTGAGGAGGACTTCAAGCTCCACCTTTTGGGAGGCAGTTCTTAAAAGGACAGTCACTCATGAAGGTTCCTTCCCATAGAAAACTATATAAAAAAGTAGTAAACCCATTCTAAATAAAGGGGCAACTGAGGCTCAACAAAGAAAACAATAAATGCCTCTGTGCGGGGCATGATAACTCCTTTTCACCCCAGGTTTCCAAACAGAAACCTGGGGTTTCTGTTTGGTGGTCTTCTGTGGGATTCTTGAGCATGTTGTCTTGCATTTGTTGTGGGTTCACATGGATTGGGGTCCCTTCTGACTCTGTGATCCCATGAGCCTTGGGTCAACCCAACCTTCATAGAACAGCCAGTTCCATTCCTTTGGTAGCTCTGCCTTGCAAAAAGACTGCCACAGCCAACCCAAACCCTAAACCCACATTCCTTAAATATCCTAAAAGAGGCTCCCACTGCAGATGGACTCAGTTCTGAATCAGAGACAGATGTTCCCTTCATCTCCAACATCATGAAACCAGAGAGAGAGAGAGAAACAAAGAAAAAGGATGGAAGAGAGTCACTTTCCCATTTGAAAGCCATTGGTCTTCCTCGGAGACTGAAACCTGAGCAAGTGCTTGAGAGCTTTGTTGGATTTCTGCCCAATACACATATGCCTTTCTCTCTCTTTTTTATAGGTGATGGAGATTGGTAAAAGAACGTATATTATTTTGCCCTCCAGCTCATCTCTTTTATGGTTAGATGACGATCTCTCCTTGGTGTTGACTGCAATGGCGAGAGATGTGGGACGGCTGTAGATCAAGGAGACGGAAGAACCGATGAAGGGTCCATCTGATGAACCATCATTCTGAGAAGATAATGGAAGATATCTGAGATGTTATAGAGTTCAGAAATGCTTATGGGAAGCAAGTATTTCAATGCATTGCTTCCAAATTTTAAAAATGGAGGGTTTGGGGGACCTTTGGAGGCTCTATGGCTGCAAAAGTGGGATCCACAATATTAATTTTGCCAGGTTCCATTCTGTCCCCCATGCTTTTTAACATCTACATGAAACCGCTGGGAGAGGTCATCTGGAGTTTTGGAGTTAGGTGTCATCTCTATGCAGATGATGTCCAACTCTACTACTCCTTTTCACCGAATTCCAAGGAAGCCCCTCGGGTGCTGGATGAGTGCCTGACCACTGTAACGGTCTGGATGAGGATGAAAAAGCTGAGGATCAATCCTGACAAGACAGAGGTCCTCCAGGTCAATTGTAGGCCAGATCGAGGTATAGAGTGGCAGCCTGTGCTTGACGGGGTTGCACTCCCCCTGAAATCACAGGCCCGCAGCTTGGGTGTCCTCCTAGACTCAGCGCTGATGCTTCAAGCTCAGGTGTCGGCGGTGGCTGGAAGGGCCTTCGCACCATTGAAGCTCGTGCGCCAGATTTATTATTTATTTATTATTTATTAACTTTATTTGTACCCCGCTAGCATCTCTCGAAGGACTCGATGCGGCTTACATGGGCCGAGGCCTCAAAAACAACCACATAACAATACACATAACATTATAAAGCAAATCAAAAACATCAAGCAATAGACGATAAACAATACACCATAACACAATTAAAAACTAGGGCCGGGCCAACTGTAATGGGTACAAATTAAAAAGGTGTTGAGTATGACAGGTAACATGTAGGATTTTAGGGTAAGCACAATGTGCAGACAATCTTAACTCTCTGATAAAGTGCTTGTGGGACATATTGCTGGAATATTCCTATTCTGGAAAGGCACACCTGAACAGCCAGGTCTTCAAATTCTTCCTAAAGACTGCCAGTGTAGGGGCTTGTCTGATGTCCTTGGGGAGGGTGTTCCAAAGTCGGGGGGCTACCACAGAAAAGGCCCTGTCCCACGTCCCCACCAAACGAGTCTGCAACGCAGGTGGGATCACGAGCAAGGCCTCTCCGGATGAACGAAGGGAACGCGTGGGTTCATAAACGGAGATGCGGTCATGCAGGTAGGCAGGTCCCAAACCGTTTAGGGCTTTGTAGGTAAGCACCTGCACCTTGAATTGGGTTCGGTAGGTAAACGGCAGCCAATGGAGCTCCTTGAACAGGAGGGTTGACCTCTCTCTGTACAGGGATCCGGTTAACATCCTGCCTGCCGCCCGTTGGACTAGCTGAAATTTCCGAGCTGTTTTCAAGGGCAGCCCCACGTAGAGCGCATTACAGTAGGATTAATCGCTTACGCTTGAGCTCAGGTATTGGTGGTGTCCGGGAGGGTTTTATTAATTATTATTTATTTATTAACTTTATTTGTACCCCGCTAGCATCTCCCGAAGGACTCGATGCGGCTTACACGGGCCGAAGCCTCAAAACACAATACAATAGAAAACATAACACAACAATAAACAAAGCAAATCAAACAATTAAGCAAAATAACCACAATGACAATACATCAAGACACTATTAAAAACTGGTTCGGCCAGCGCAATGGGGTACAGGGTTAAAAGTGCTGAGATGGCAGGAGGAACGTAGGATTAAAGTGCGGTGTGCAGCCACATTAGTTGTGCCAAAGTGCATCTAGGACTTGGGATGGGGATTCCTAATCTGCGAAGGCACATCGGAACAGCCAAGTTTTTAGGTTCCTTTTGAAAACTGCTAGAGTAGGGGCCTGACGGAGCTCTTTTGGAAGGGCATTCCAAAGTCGGGGGGCCGCCACAGAGAAGGCCCTGTCCCGCGTCCCCACCAAGCGCGCTTGCGACGCAGGTGGGATCACGAGCAGGGCCTCCCCAGATGACCGGAGCGAGCGTGTGGGTTCGTAGATGGAGATGCGGTCACGCAGGTAGGGTGGTCCCAAACCGTTCAGGGCTTTGTAGGTGAGCACCTGCACCTTGAATTGGGCTCGGAAAATAAATGGCAGCCAGTGGAGCTCCTTAAACAGAGGGGTAGACCTCTCTTGATAATGGGCTCCAGTTAGCATCCTAGCTGCTGCCCGCTGGACCAATTGAAGTTTCCGAGCCGTCTTCAAGGGCAGCCCCACGTAGAGCGCATTGCAGTAATCCATTCTAGAGGTGACCAAGGCGTGGACCACCCCGGCCAGATCTGCCTTCATGAGGTACGGTCGCAGCTGGCGCACAAGTCTCAGTTGTGCAAAGGCCCTCCCGGATACCGCCGACACCTGAGCCTCAAGTGTAAGCGAAGAATCCAAGAGGACACCCAAACTGCGGACCTGTGGCTTCAGGGGGAGTGTAACCCCGTCCAACACAGGTTGCCACCCTATACCCCGATCCGGTTTACGATCGACCAGGAGGACCTCTGTCTTGTCGGGATTGATCTTCAGCTTGTTCTTCCTCATCCAGATCGACACAGCGGCCAGGCACTCGTTCAGCACTCGAGGGGCTTCCTTGGAGTTAGGTGGAAAGGAGTAGTAGAGTTGTGCATCATCCGCATAAAGATGGCACCCAACTCCAAAACTCCGGATGACCTCTCCCAGCGGTTTCATGTAGATGTTGAAGAGCATGGGCGACAAGACAGAGCCTTGCGGGACCCCACAGGTCAAAGGCCAGGGGTCCGAGCAGGCGTCTCCCAGCTTCACCATCTGGGTACGTCCCTCCAGGAAGGACCGGAGCCACGACAAAACCGTGCCCCCAAGGCCCATCCCAGAGAGACAACCCAGAAGGATACCATGATCGATGGTATCGAAAGCCGCTGAGATGTCCAAGAGAACCAGCAGAGTCACACTCCCCCTGTCCAGCTCTCTGCGGAGGTCATCCACCAAGGCGACCAAGGCTGTCTCAGTGCCATGACCAGGCCTGAAACCCGACTGTGACTGATCTAGGTAGTTGGTATCGTCTAAAAAGCTCTGGAGCTGGGAGGCGACCACCCGCTCCAGCACCTTACCCAGAAAAGGGAGGTTGGAGATTGGCCTATAATTACTCAGCACCGTGGAGTCAAGGGAAGCTTTTTTGAGAAGTGGACGAACCACAGCCTGTTTCAGGTTAGGTGGAAAAATCCCTTGCTCCAACGATGCATTGATAATCAACACAATTTTTTTGCACAATTGAGACTCGTGTGGCAACTGCGACCATACCTCGCAAAGGCTGATCTGGCCGGGGTGGTCCATGCCTTAGTTACCTCTAGATTGGACTATTGCAATGCGCTCTACGTGGGGCTGCCCTTGAAGACGGCCCGGAAATTCCAACTGGTACAACAGGTGGCAGCCAGATTACTAACTGATGCGAATTACAGAGAGCGGTCAACCCTCCTGTTTAAGGAGCTCCACTGGCTGCCATCCATCTTCTGATCCCAATTCAAGGTGCAGGGTTTGACCTACAAAGCCCTGAACGGTTTGGGACCTGCCTACCTGCGCGACTGCATTTCTGTCTATGAACCCACGTGACCTCTGCGATCTTCCAGAGAGGCTCTCCTCTCGCTCCCACACTCATCGCAAGCGTGACTTGTGGGGATGAGAGAGAGAGAGGGCCTTCTCTGTGGTGGCTCTCCGGCTCTGGAATTTGCTCCCCAGAGATATTAGGCAAGTCCCCACCCTGGCAATCTTTAGGAGGAGCCTGAAAACTTGGTTATTCCAATGTGCCTTCAGTGATTGAATGTAAGATACTCCTTGACCAAACTTTTCATAAAATGACATCAAAAGTACTTTATTTTATGGTTTGTGCAATTAAATCCTACCTCATCCTCGGATCCCCTCCCTGGTTTTTTACATTGTCCTATCCCCCAGTGTTTTAAAATTTTATCCTTGAATTTGACGCTGCCCAGTGTGATTAAATGTGGTTTAATGTTTGATTTTATGCTGCTGTGTTGTTTACTTATATTGGTTTTGCATTTTATGTATTTTATTTTCTGATTTTAATTGTGTTTTTTGTGTTTATATTGTGTTCTACTGTATTGATGGGCATGGCCTTATGTAAGCTGCCCTGAGTCCCCTTGGGGGAGATGGAGGCAGGGTAGAAATAAAGATGATGATGATGATGATTATTATTATTTTCTGCTTTGAGTCTCCTTGTGGGGGAAAAGCTAGATATAAATAAACATAAACATAATAATAAACATTATTATTATTAGGTTCTTGTGGGTTTTTTCGGGCTATAGAGCCATGTTCTAGAGGCATTTCTCCTGACGTTTTGCCTGCATCTATGGCAAGCATCCTCAGAGGTAGTGAGGATGCTTGCCATAGATGCAGGCGAAACGTCAGGAGAAATGCCTCTAGAACATGGCTCTATAGCCCGAAAAAACCCACAAGAACCTAGTGATTCCAGCCATGAAAGCCTTCGACAATACATTATTATTATTATTATTATTATTATTATTATTATTATTATTATTATTCTGAGCAGGAAATGTGTTGCTTGCTGCCTTCCTTCACAGATGGTCCCTCAAAGTGGTTTCCTTCCTCCAGACTTTCCCTCCCCACATCTTCTCATCCCTCTTAATGCCTCTTTCATCCTTTTCTGTGCTTTTTGGCACAGAGGCTTCAACAGCACGGCCCTTGCAGGAGGTTGCAGGGATTGTGGTGAGAAACAGTTGCTTGGCTGTTTTATCTCATCTTAGGTTTTAAGATGTGGGAAGTATATTCCACGCAGGTTCCGATCAAGAGCAAGAGAGGGCTGGACTCAAGGATGCTGGTATTTAGGCAAAAAAATGCACAATTCTTTGCTGGTGGTTGGGCAAAAACAAACACAGACATTTCTGAGACTCCTGAAGGAAACAACTCCTGCCAAATTCAGCTGCATTCCATTGTTTACCATCCTAGGTGGTGATGCCCAACTGAGATATTTTATAACGCTACTTATTAGAAATAATCAGATATGAATGGTCTCATAAGAAAGTGCGTAAGGATGGATGGGGGTGAACTACAACTCCCGCTATCTTCTGTCATTGTCCTCCAAGCCACACCAGTAGTCAAAGTTGGCCATGTTGGGCGTGCATCCCACGTTTGGTCCAGATCCATGATCAGTTCGGTTCACAGTGTTCTCTGAATGTGGATCAACTACAACTTCCATCATCCTGGGTCAATTTCCCTCCAAACCCCACCAGTATTTAAAGTTGGTCATGATGGATATCTGTGCCAGGTTTGGTCCAGATCCATCAGTGGTGGAAGTCACAGGGCTCTCTAGATGCAGGAGCCGCATACAGACATAGATAGATGATAGATAGATAGATAGATAGATAGATAGATAGATAGATAGATAGATAGATAGATAGATTTTTGCATATATAACTTTGTATCTATGCAGAATTATAAAGCTCCTAGTAAGTATCCAAAGTCAATGGTGAATCCACTCTGGGTTTCAGCCTGGATCCTACAAGAGCTGACCAAGGTCCTGAGTCCGCTTTGGAGAATCATGTACAGGACCTTGGAGAGCAACCTCCCTGCTTCATTATACTTGGACTTCGGGCTTGTTTGATCTGGACTTTTGCTTTTAATTTATTTTAATTCCGCTGTCAGAATTTATTCTGTTTGTTTTTAAGCAGCGCAAGCCACCCAGAGTCCCATCCTGGGAGAAAGATGGGATAGAAACAAAACTAACGAATACAAATTAAAGTATCTGGAAGGGGATGTAATCCGACTGTAGTATCAATCTGGACCATGAACAAAAAGGTCCTGAATATAGCCAATAAAATGAAACAAATCAGACAAAGGGAGATTGTTCCGCACTGATTTTTCTCTTTCAAAGGAAACATTGGGTCGTTTTGGCAATTTTACTCCAATGGAGAAAAGGTCTTCCAAAACCATGCGTGTCATTTCAAAGCCTATTCACAATTCAGGACTTGTTCCATGCAAAATTTGCAAGTAACTGATTTACATAGAAAACAGAGTTTCCTGCACAGGAAAAGAGTGTTTTCTGTGCTGGAAATAATACTTTGGAGAAAGATGGCTGCATAGAAATGTATTCTGCATGAAATGCAAATCAAGGTTTTACATCAATGGCTTAACTAAGTGTACCATCGTGACCAAGCGGAGTGATGGTGAATCTGGAACCATTAACATCACTTCCAACACTATTAACACGGTTGAAACTCACCCCATTTAGTCCCATCTCAGCTCTATGGGGAGAGGTCACGTTAGGAGAGATTGCCTAGTTAAGTATTCATCGAGTATTCTTAACTAAGTAGCTGATGAAGAATGTTTACAAATGTGAATTGTGCACAGAATATGTCCTGAACTGCAAAAATCACCAGATTGGTGTTGTCAAGATTTTTCAGTGTCCACAAAAACATTGTGTGGCCATTTTTGGAATATTGATCTTCTCCTCTTCTTCTTTGGGACCAATTGTTGAATGTTGTTCTTCTCCTCATCTCATAGAATAAGATTTTTGGACCATTTTTGTAATGATGGAAGACCTTTTGGACCATATGTTGAATGTTCTTCTCTTCTTCTCATGGGAGATGGTTTTGACCATTTTTTGGAATGTTCTCCTTCTTTTCAAGCGAGATGTTCTTGACCATTCCTGTAAATATTCTTCTTCTTCTCTTCTTCTCATAGGATACATTTTTGTGTCCATCTTAAAATGTTCTTCTGCTCATATGAGACATCTTTGGACCATTTTTGTAAATATCACTATGTAACAAAATTTGAAAAATGTTCTGTTCCTGTTTTGAAAGTATTATTTCTCTATAATTGTGCATTCCTTACTTTGAAAGTAGTTGTTCTACTCCAAAAACTTCATTTTTGTATCTTCCACAAACTAGGTTGAATGGGTTGAGACTCGATGATGAGATATTCATTGGAAAACTAGAGCAACATCGACTATAGCAAGATGTCCCACAGAAACAGGCTTTTCCAGTTTGATAAACCTTTTCTGTGTTTTTACAATAGAAACAATCAGGAAATGGCATTTATAACCCAGGAACAAAAAATGTGATACATAATATATTCTTCTCATGAAAGATACTTTTGGATAATTCTTGAATAGACCTGCACTTCTTTGCGAGAGGTTTTTTTGACCAATTTTGGAATGTTCTTCTTATCTCATGAGAGAATTTTTTGACCATTTGGCAAATGTTTTTCTTCTCATGAGGGACATTTTTGACCAGATTTTGTAAATATTATCCTCTTCTTCCTCCTCCTCCTCCTCCAGCTCTATCACCATTTCCATCTCCATCTCCATCTCCACCTTCTCCTCCTCCTCCTCCTCTTCCTCTTCCTCCTCCACCTCCTCCTCCACCTTCTCCACCACCACTTCCTCCCCCTCCTCCCCCTCCATCTCCTCCACCTCAACCTCCTCCTCCTTCTCCTCTTCCTCTTCCTCCTCCAACTCCACATCCTCCACCTCCTCCTCCTCTTCCTCCTCCACCTCCACCTCCACCTCTTCCACCTCAACCTCCTCCTCTTCCTCCTCCTCTTCCTCCTCCTCTTTCTCCTCCATCTCCACCTCCTCCACCTCCACCTCCTCCTCTTCCTCCTCCACCTCCACCTCCTCCCCCTCCTCCACCTCAACCTCCTCCACCTCCACCACCTCCTCCTCCTCCTCCACCTCCCCCTCCTCCCCCTCCTCCCCCTCAACCTCCTCCACCTCCACCTCCTCCTCCTCCTCCTCTGCCTCCACCTCCTCCACCTCAACTTCCTCCACCTCCACCTCCTCCACCTCAACCTCCTCCCCCTCCTCCACCTCCATCTCCTCCCCCTCCTCCATCTCCTCCACCTCAACCTCCTCCTCCTTCTCTTCCTCCTCCTCCACCTCCTCCTCCTCCTCTTCCTCCACCTCCTCCTCCTCCTCTGCCTCTGCCTCCACCTCCTCCACCTCAACTTCCTCCACCTCCACCTCCTCCACCTCAACCTCATCCATCTCCTCCTCCCCCACCTCCTCCTCCTCCTCCTCCTCCCCCACCATCTCCTCCACCTCCTTCTCCTCCATCCCCATCCCCATCCCCTTCCCTTTCCCCTTCTTCTCTGAGATGTGTTCTCTTTCTCTCATGGTATATGTCATGTCCAGATCTATCATTGGATAGATCTGGACATTGGATAGATCTATCATTGGATAGTGGGAGTCACAGAACTCTCTGGGTGAAAGACATCTACCATAATCCTGGATCAATCTCCCCACTCTCCAACCCCCTCCAGTGTTTTAAGTATGTCTTCCCCTCCTCCTCCTCCTCTTCTTCTCTGGGAGAAGTAATTTTGATAATTTCTGAAGGTTCTCCTTCTCTGCTTCTTCTCACGGGAGAAGCCAGCAGGTTTTGCTTACCTTCCTTGCTGTTTCTGAAAAATCTGTGTTATTTGGGAAGAGGGTTCATAGCAAAGGGCTGGACTTCCATAACCGAGTCAAGATTAAAGGAAATGACTTAGCATCCCATTGGTTTCCATTGATTAGACTGGACCATGATTACATTTGTATTCTTTCACTCCATTATCCGTTTGCAAACCAAGGCCATTGCTTCAACATTTCAGGCTCACAAAGAAGTGCCTCTTTGCCACAAAAGTGGGGGGGGGGGTGAATCCCTCACAACTCAAGTCTCATGATCCATGGATGATCTATGCATGAAGAGTAGATTGATGTTTTTATGTGTGGAGACAGATCTTGGCGGAAGAAATCAAACAGGGGAAATGCAGAGCGACGCTTCCATTAACTTCTTAAAGGCTGCTGTCCTTTCAACTATTGACCACAAAACACCAGAGAAAGCCGGCTGGGTTTGATGCTGACCAGCTCCTCCAAGACAAGAAAGGACACCCTTCTGATTCCATAACATTAAGCCAGAGCAGGTCGATCTGCACCTTCGGCATCTTTGCTCATATTTTGCATGGATCGAATGGAGCGCTTCACGTAAAGCTGCAGTTTTTGGATGTAGAAGCCTTTCTCAAGTTTCTCAATTTACTCCGTTAAAGGAAACACATCTCTTGTTTGTTTTTGCAAAGATGTGTTCATGTTTTGACAAAGAGGCGAAAACATGACTGGGCTGATTCTGCCAAGGATGTGTTTTTCAAATGGGAGGAATAGGCATGGAAAATCCCGAAGGATTGAAAATTCTTAGCCAATACCATCATGTCCTTCCTTCCTTCCCTCCCTTTCCCTTTCCCTTCTTCATTCTCCTTCCTTTCCTCCCTCCCTCTTTCCTTTCCTTCTTTTCTTGTGGTTTCTTCCAACTCTACATGAAATTCTACTATTATTCCTTTCTTTTCCCTTGCCTTCCTTCCTGGCTTCCCTCCTCCCTCTCTCCCTTCCTTTCTTTATTCTCCTTCCTTCCCTGCTTCTCTCATTCCCTTCTTCTTTACTTATGATTCTTGTGGTCTTTTCCAACTATGATTCCATCAAATTCTAGAAATTATCCTTTCTTTTTCTCCTTCCCTTCCTTCCTGTTTTCCCTCCCTCCCTTCTTCCTGTCTTCCTTCCTTCCCTTCTTTATTCTCCTTCCTTCCCTGCTTCTTTCTTTCCTTTCTTCTTTTCTTATGGCTCTTGTGGTCTCTCTTCCGACTCTATGATTCCATAGATTTTTATTCATTTTCTTTTCTTTCCCTCCCTTCTTTATTTTCCTTCCTTCCCTGGTTCTTTCTTTCCCTTTTTCTTTTGATACGGTTCTTGTGGTCTCTTCCAACTCTATATTTCTATGGAATTCTATGATTTTTCTTTTCTTTTTTCCTCTTTCCTTCCTTCCTGTTTTCTCTCCCTACCTCCTCCTTCTTTCTTCCTTCTTCTCCTCATTTCTCCTTCCTTCCTTCCTTCCTTCCTTCCTTCCTCCCTCCCTCCCTCCCTCCCTCCCTCCCTCCCTTCCTTCCTCCCTCCCTTCCTTCCTTCTTCCTGTCCTCATTCATTTCTTCCTTCCTTCCCTTCTTTATTCTCCTCCCTTCCCTGCTTCTTTCTTTCCCTTCTTCTTTTCTTATGGCTCTTGTGGTCTCTCTTCCGACTCTGTGATTCCATAGAATTCTATCCATTTTCTTTTCTTTCCCTCCCTTATTATCCTTCCTTCCCTGCTTCTTTTTCCCCTTCTTCTTTTGATCTGGTTCTTGTAGTCTCTTCCAACTCTACATTTCTATGGAATTCTATGAATTTTCTTTTCTTTTTCCTCTTTCCTTCCTTCCTGTTTTCTCTCCCTAACTCCTTCCTTCCTTCCTTCTTTCCTTCTTCCTTCCTTCCTTCCTTCCTTCTTCCTGTCCTCATTCATTTCTTCCTTCCTTCCCTTCTTTATTCTCCTCCCTTCCCTGCTTCTTTCTTTCCCTTCTTCTTTTCTTATGGCTCTTGTGGTCTCTCTTCCGACTCTGTGATTCCATAGAATTCTATCCATTTTCTTTTCTTTCCCTCCCTCCCTCCCTTCTTTATTCTCTTTCCTTCCCTGCCTCTTTCTTTCCCCTCTTTGTTTCTCATTTTTCTTCTGACTCTGCGATTCCATAGAATTCTATCCATTTTCTTTTCTTTACCTCCCTTATTATCCTTCCTTCCCTGCTTCTTTTTCCCCTTCTTCTTTTGATCTGGTTCTTGTAGTCTCTTCCAACTCTACAATTCTGTGGAATTCTATGAATTTTCTTTTCTTTTTCCTCTTATGACCTGAGAAGGCAATCATCTGGAATAATCAGGAATCTCCATAAAGTTCCACAATGAGGGCAATGATACCATAGAATTTTCATTGGGAAGCACTCCAAAATGATTAAAAGAGGAACTCATAGTATAGTCTTTGTATGTGTTTGTGAGTGCTTCCCAACCCAAGACAACAACTATCCAATGATGGGCTTGTTTAAGATCAAAGAGTTGTGATGGGAGTTGCATGAACTATACTGTTTTCTGTGCAAAACATGGGGGGGGGGGATTTCAGCCCACGAAGCCACTGCCTTATTTGCAAAATGCTTCTCCTCTCCAAATGCTTGAAGAACACCATTTGTCACCAAAAACGAGGCAATCTGGGGGCATTTGCATCTCCAGACTGAACTCAACAGGCTCAATCCCATTTCCCGTGTTTGGTTCCCGGCTCCCGTTGCCATGGGCTTTGATGGAACCGTGCGGCTCTTCCGACTTCATCTGCCTTCCTCTGAGGACCACAGATCTTTGGAAAAGAGGACTGAGCTTTCTCTTTCATCTTCTCTGATTCCTTCCCTCTCTCTTTCGCATCCTGAGATGGTCATCATCCATCAGGGCACGAAAGACACTCCGGCGCCTGGCTACCGAACCGGCCCTTCATGCAGAGAGAGGTCAGAAGTCTTTCTGCAGGCAGCTGCCGGAGGAACCCTACTGCGCTCGCAAATTATACACAGATGTCTCCCTTCAAAACAGGCTTCTTTTGCCAAGGAATTGTTTTCTCCTGTCCTCCTCTTCCTCGGGTATCCTCCTACACTTCTCTTTCCTCTGTTTTTTCATTCCTCCTCCACCTTTTCCTTCTCCTTCTCCCTTCCACTCCTCCTCCTCCTCTTCCTCCAACTCCCTTTCTTCTCCTTTCCCCCATTCTTCTTCCAAATCTCCTTTTTGGTTGTTCTTCTGATTCATCCTCCTTCTCTTCTTCCCCATTCTTCCTCTTCTTCTTCCAACTTCAGTTTTTATTCTTTTTCTCATTCCTCTTCCCCCTTTTCTTCCTCCAACTCCTTTTTCCTCTCCTTTCCCCCACTCTTCCTCTTCTTTCTTCAACTTCTTTTCCACTCCTTTCCTCTCCTCTTCCTCTTCCAATTTCTCTTTTTTGTTCTTCTCATTCCTCCTCCTTCAACTCATTTTCTTCTCTTTCCCCCCATTCTTTCTCTTTCTTTTCCTACTCCTCTTTTTCTTCTCCCTCTTCCCATTCCTCCTCCTCTTCCTCCTTTTCTTCCTCCACTTCCTCCTTCCTCTTTTTCTTCATATTCCTCCTCCTCTCCCGTTTTCCTCATCTTTTTTTTCACTTCCTCTTCTCTTCTTCCTCCTCCAACTCCTCTTTCCCCCTTTCATCCCATTCCTCCTCCTCTCCCTTCTTCTTCCTTTTCCAACCCTCTCAGGGATTAGGACCAGCGTTTAGACATCCGTTCCCTTTCTTGTTTTCCCATTTCCACCTCAAGAATATGCCAGTTCCCTTCCCACTGAAGCTGCTGTAAACATGTCCCTGCGCCCCACCATGTTTCCAACACACTCTTCCTTGTCCCTGCTTCTGGTTCCTCTCTCTTGGGAGTGCCAAACTCTGAGCCTTTTTGCCATTTCCATGGGTGCCTTGGCCAACCATCTGTAGGCTTTGCTTCCTCCCTCCCTTGAGATGCAACAAGCTGCCGGCTCCAGCGGGAGTTTTCTGGCAGCCACTGAGGCTGAATCAGAGCTTTTGGATAAATCCAGGGAGATGAAACATCTCAACAGATCCCTTGGGCGGAAGGATTATGCTGTTGAACCGCTATAATACAACCCCCACTCAAAGATGTATAGTTCACCAAGGCGTCAGACATTAATATATGATATTTCCTATATATACTATTTATGAACCACTTTATAAAATTGTACAAAATGTAACCCCGATACAGCCACCCTCCGTGACCCTGCTAACACAATCCCCTAAAGACAGAAAAGTTGGACAAATCCCTCTGGCTGTTTCCCAAGCCAGATAATCATCATGTTCATTACACACACACAAGGGTGGGTCAAAAAGATAGTCCAGTAGCTATCATAGAATCCTAGAATCCTAGAGTTGGAAGAGACCTCCTGGGCCATCATCCAGTCCAACCCCCTTCTGCCAAGAAGCAGGAATATTGCACTCAAATCAACCCTGATGGATGGCCATCCAGCCTCTGTTTAAAAGCCTCCAAAGAAGGAGCCTCCACCACACTCCGAGGCAGAGAGTTCCACTGCTGAATGGCTCTCACAGTCAGGAAGTTCTTTGTCATGTTCAGATGGAATCTCCTCTCTTGTAGTTTGAAGCCATTGTTCCATTGGGATATAAGGTTTGCTTCAAGGGAAAGCCTGTTAGATCAGGCATCGTTTGGAAATCGTGTTTATGTGCCTTGGAAATCCCGTTCAAGGGATCTTGTTCTAATAGAGATTTTTAGCATTTTGCTGTGGTCTAGCACCTTCTGGATTATCTTTGCAGCCTGTTGATTCCTGTCTGGATAAATGCTGCCTTGGATTGTTTTTATATCTTTTGCAAAGGTGTGTGTGTGTGTATCTATCTATCTATCTATCTATCTAGATAGATAGATAGATAGATAGATAGATAGATACACACACACACACCTTTGCAAAAGGAAAGTGCTCCTCAAATATTGGAGGAGTTGTTGGCTGTGTAAGTTTTCTAGCTCTTTAAAAAACAAAGTGAGAATTTAAAAAAATAAGGAAGAGGCCTTTTGCCATCCTTTTGCAAAACAATATGCTTGGAAATGCCGATTTCGATCTGGAGATTACTCATATTGGAGGCTGAGAGCAGCAAAAGACAACAATGGCTCCCAGAGCGTCAGGGCTGGGACTCGGCAGATAACTGTTATCAGATTGTTCTGGACCCCTTTGTTTTCTCTTGTTATCAGAGGAATGCCTTCATTTGTCAAACTGCAAGTGATATTTTGGTCTTTCCTATGCCTTGCCACAGGCCAGATCATCTTTATGGGCACCGTGCACTTAAAAAAGTGGGGCTCACATACATGCTGAGAAAACTTTGTATCCGTGAGGAATACATTCCCAACTCAGAGCATAGATATGGCCGAATCCCATTTTACTGCCTCACTTCTGGTCCCAGCATACCATTAAGTCATCTTGGAAGACCTATGTCGCAGGATGCTGGTTTGTGAAGTGATTTATAGTTTTCAATTCACGACCTCCCTAAACCACTGCACGCTGGATAGCAAGTGTCTCAGAAGCAAGCAAAATACAACAGAGTCTTTCCACAGCAAAAACATGCGCTTCAACCCATGTATCAGCAGAGTCCAACTGCCAGCACCTGACCTTACCTACACACAGTTTTAGTCAACTCACAGATTCAGGTTTTTATCCAAAATATCTGGAGGCTTTAATCTTCACTGTTGCAATATGTACAAATGGACAATCTGGATTTGCAAATCCTCATTCCTTGTATGTGTCATCTGTACGCAGATGATGTCCAACTCTGTGACTCCTTCCCACCTGCTACTAAAGAGGCTGCTGAGGTCCTGAACCGGTGCTTGGCCGCTGTGACGGTCTGGATGAGGGACAACAGATTGAAACTAAATCCAGACAAGACAGAGGTCCTCCTGGTCAGTCATAAGGCCGAACAGGGCATAGGGTGACAGCCTGTGCTGGACGGGGTCCCACTCCCCCTGAAGGCGCAGGTTCGCAGTTTGGGAGTTCTCCTAGACTCATGGCTGAGCCTGGATCTCCAGGTCTCGGCGGTGACCAGGGGAGCTTTTTCACAATTAAAACTTGTGCGCCAGATGCATCCGTACCTTGGGAAGTCTGACTTGGCCACGGTGGTCCATGCTCTGGTTACATCCCGTATAGACTACTGCAACGCTCTCTATGTGGGGTTGCCTCTGAAGACTGCATGGAAGCTTCAACTAGTCCAACGAGCAGCAGCCAGATTACTAATGGGAACGGTGTACAGGGAGCATACTACTCCTCTGTTGCGCCAGCTCCACTGGCTGCCAATTAGCTTCCGAGCACAATTCAAAGTGCTGGTGTTGACCTATAAATCCCTAAACGATTCTGACCCAATTTACCTGTCCGAATGGATTCTTCCCTATGAACCATCAAGGTTGTTAAGATCTTCTGGAGGGGCCCTGCTCTCGGTCCCACCACTTTTGCAAGTGCGTCTGGTGGGGACGAGGGACAGGGCCTTCTCGGTGGTGGCCCCTCGGCTCTGGAACTCTCTCCCACTGGAGATTAGAACGGCTCCTTCTCTCCTGACTTTTAGAAAATTGGTGAAAACTTGGCTCTGGAATTTAGCATTTGATGAGTGAGGCAAGAACCTCTGACCACATGGACGGATGGTAATGAATTGGGATTTCTTTTTTGGACGACTTGGCTTTATGTAATTATATGATTGCTTTTAATGTATTTTATGTATTAGTGTGTTATATGGTGTGATGTTTTTAAACTACTGTTTATGAATCTTGCTGTAAACCGGCCTGAGTCCCTCTCTGGAGGTCGAGAAGACCGGTATATAACAGTTCTAAATAAATAAATACTTGAAAACAATCAGAGTAATCAGATAGTCACATACAATACAGGCAGATGTTCACACCGAGTCACACAGGGAAGAGAAATATGGGCTATTTCATCCTCCTTATATTGCCACTTACTTATAGGTCACCATTGCAAGATATACAATCAGGATTCTCATTCCTTGTACTTGCAAACAACCAGAGTAATCAGATAGTAACATACAGCACAAGCAGATACCCACACCAAGTCACACAGGAGAGAGCGAGATGGATTCTTTCACCCCCCCCCCCCTATATTGCCACTTACTTATAGGTCACCATTGCAATATATACAATCAGGATTCTCATTCCTTGTACTTGCAAACAACCAGAGTAATCAGATAGTAACATACAGCACAGGCAGATACCCACACCGAGTCACACAGGAGAGAGCGAGATGGATTCTTTCATCCTCCTCATATTGCCACTTACTTATAGGTCACCATTGTATTATATACAAATATACAATCAGGATCCTCATTCCTTGTACTTGCAAACAACCAGAGTTATTAGATAGTTACAGACAACGTAGGCAGATACTCACACTGAGTCATGCAGGAGAGAGGAAGGTGGATTCTTTCATTCTCCTTATATTGCCACCTGCTGATAGGGCATCAGTAAGGGACGCTGGCTGATGAAACCCCTTTGCAATACACCTCATATGGTTGTGACTCAGCCATCATCACACCCCCTTACGTCATTTACACTTATAGCCAGGTGCTATCAATATACCACATGTTCATCAAATAGTATTTTATAGGATTAGAAATATGGTGCCATTTCTGTCTAATACAGGCCCATAGCCAGGATGTTGTTTCGGGGGGGGGGGGGGCTGAGTCTGAGTGAAAGAGGGTCTACCCTAGCAAACCTTTTGTATCGTTACCCCAAGCATTGCAGCGCACCCGAATACCTGGGAGTCACTTTGGACCATGCTCAGACCTACAAGAAGCACTGCCTGAACATCAAGCAAAAAGTGGGCGCTAGAAACAACATCATATGAAAGCTGACTGCCACAACCTGGGGATCACAACCAGACACAGTGAAGACATCTGCCCTTGCGCTATGCTATGCTACTCTGCTATGCTAAGTATGCATGCCCGGTGTGGAACACATCTCACCTCGCTAAAACAGTGGATGTGGCTCTTAATGTGACATGGCGCATTATCACAGGGTGTCTGCGCCCTACACCACTGGAGAAACTACACTGCTTAGCCGGTATCGCACCACCTGACATCCGCCGGGAAGTAGCAGCCAATAGTGAAAGGACCAAGGCAGAGACAGCTCCAGCCCATCCCCTGTTTGGGTATCAGCCAGCATGTCAACGGCATAAATCAAGACATAGTTTTCTTAGATCTACAGAGACACTCGCTGGAACACCTCAGCAAGCGAGAGTCCAAAAGTGGCAGGCTCAAACCCAGCACCTCAACCAATGGCTGATACCCGATGAGAGACTCCCCCCTGGGCACACAGAAGACTGGGCGACTTGGAAGGCGCTGAACAGACTGTGCTCTGGCACCACGAGATGCAGAGCCAACCTTCAGAAATGGGGCTACAAAGTGGAATCCTCGACATGCGAGTGTGGAGAGGAGCAAACCACTGACCACCTGCTGCAATGCAACCTGAGCCCAGCCACATGCACCATGGAGGACCTTCTTGCAGCAACACCAGAAGCACTCCAAGTGGCCAGATACTGGTCAAAGGACATTTAATCAACTCACACATTTTGTATTCTGTATTTTTTCTATTTTTGTATTTTGTCTGTTCCCTAGCAAACCTTTTGTATCATTATCCCAGTTCCCCCATGCACATGGATATATTGAGCATGGTGATCAGATCATGATATGAATAAACATAACAGTTTAAATAATGTATCAGTAAGGCCTTCTCGCGGACCACCATCAGAATTTGCCCCCCCCCCCCCCCAGCTACATGCCTGGTCTAATAGATGGCTATTCTCTCTTGGAATTTGCAAAGTCCTCCAGGATGAGTCTATGGTAACCTCTGAGAGATGGATGGTATAGATGGGGTTCCAGGCTCAGCGATGAGTCCAGGATCACTCCCAAACTGCCAACCTGCGTCTTCAGGGGGAGTGGAACCCCATCCAACACAGGCTGTAACCTTATGCCCTGTTCGACTTGATATCGAGCTACTTTTTAGTGGGGCCTCCTCTCAGGGAGAAGCCTGAGGACCGCGCCTAAAGGGCTCTGGGTCCCTTGGTGAGGCCAGCGAGAGCCAATCCAAAGAGTAAAATATTACAAATAATAATGCCTCATCCAAGTGGAAGAAGGTTTTCAGCAATCGAGGTTTATTGTGATTCAGCTGAGATCAGATGCATTGCAGTGATCATTCACATACAAGCATGGTTTTACAGAATTTCCAGGCATTTTTATAGCGTACAGACAAAGGAAACATTTTCAAAAATCCCGCCCGCCCTCTGCCGGCCGGCTTCGCTCTGATTGGCTGGCCGCGGAACAGCTGGGAGGAGGCTTGGCAGCATGCCTCACCTCCGGACCAATCAGCGGGCTCCGCTGCCTCTGGGAGGCCAATCAGTGCCTTCCTAGCGCCTCTGAAGTTGGACCAATCGGCAGCCAGGAGGCGGGATGAAGCTTGACAAAGACTGAGAAAATGACAGCCTTAAGGGGAATGTGAGGCTTTTGTCCTCACCTGGCGGGGTGTCTGATAGGGGAACAATAAGTTTCCTGGTCTGTGATGGGATTTGGGAGGAAGTATGAAAAAGGTGACTTTCGGTGGCATTTGGACCTCAAAAGGGGGATCAACAAAATACCTAAAAATGGTACAATCAGTCTTTCTTCCTGAGCTTCTGTTGACCCTTCCCTCCCTTAACTGTCTGCTCTGAAAGTTAGTTTGAGAAGGGGCTCAACCGCACGGCCCATGCAAATGTAAATATGAACCATTTCGGGAGGACAAAGGGTTTCCTCCCTGTCACAGTAATCCTTAGGTCACATTCCTTTTGGGGCAAGGGTCAAAGAGGGGAAGCAGGGAGGGGAACCAGAGTACATTCTACATGATATTTCATTACATACATACATTTCATATACTTCATATATATATTTCATAAGGCAATCCCATCCCCATCCCAAGCAAAGTTTATTACAATATTGGATCTTTATTATAACGCAAACTGGAGATCTCATAGTCCTTTGGCAAAGGTACGTGGAAACGGAGGCTGCTTGCATTTCAAGGCAAGCACCAGAAGGAAGTTCGTGGCCAGGGATGTGGCAAACAGTTCAGTTCATGAAGCAGAGAGTCAATAAGAAAAGGCAGAAGTCCAGTGATGGGCGCTGGGTTGATCAATAACAGACTCCATCGCTCAGCCCTTGGGGAACTACAACTCCCACAAAAGGGCAGAAGTCCCAAGGTCCAGCCATTTCCCAAAAAAAACCTCATGGGGTCCTTGTTGTTGTCAGTGCCTTGGCAATGTGGCCAAGACTTAACCCTTGCTGTGTAGTCTGGTGTCCTTGCCCTTGGCAGAACTATAAATACTTGGGGGGGGGGAGAGATGCTCGGCATCAGACTGACCAGGAGGACCTCTGTCTTGTCTGAATTCAATTTCAATTTGTTAGCCCTCATCCAGTCCGACACAGCAGCCAAGCACCGGTTCAATGTCTGAACATAGCATGGAATAGCATGACATTCCATGCTCCGTTCTTCTTTTCATTCTTCTGCTGGCAGATCTCTGTTGTCGGAAGAGCGGCTCTGTCGGCAGATCCTTCCTCTCCATGCGCAGAAGGCACCAATGTTCCCGAGGGCATTTCTGCTTGCAGAATGGGCTTGTTGTTATGTGCCACCCCCTGCGGCGAAGGCATGCTTTTGAGGTCGATGTGGCACCATGCTTCATAAAACTCCTCAGTCGGCTCCTCCTTGGATTTTGCATGCTCTCCGGAGCACAAAAGGCCCGTTGTGCTCCCTCTGCTCCAAGATGTGAGTGAATATCTGTAACAAACCAAATGGCATAATATGGTGCTTTGCTCTCTTTCTGACTTTGGTGTCTCCATGTAACCCCAAGGGACCGATCTGGACCGCGCCCTGGAGTCCGCAATGCCACTTTGGCTGTCCCGTTTCAACATCAGAACTTAGAATCATAGAATCATAGATTCCAAGAGTTGGAAGAGACCTCCTGGGCCATCCAGTCCAACCCCATTCTGCCAAGAAGCAGGAATATTGCATTCAAAGCACCCCTGACAGATGGCCATCCAGCCTCTGTTTAAAAGCTTCCAAAGAAGGAGCCTCCACCACACTCCGGGGCAGAGAGTTCCACTGCTGAACGGTTCTCACAGTCAGGAAGTTCTTCCTCATGTTCAGATGGAATCTCCTCTCTTGTAGTTTGAAGCCATTGTTCCATTGCGTCCTAGTCTCCAAGGAAGCAGAAAACAAGCTTGCTCCCTCCTCCTCCTCCCTGTGGCTTCCTCTCACATATTTATACATGGCTATCATATCTCCTCTCAGCCTTCTCTTCTTCAGGCTAAACATGCCCAGCTCCTTAAGCCGCTCCTCATAGGGCTTGTTCTCCAGACCCTTGATCATTTGAGTCGCCCTCCTCTGGACACATTCCAGCTTGTCAATATCTCTCTTGAATTGTGGTGCCCAGAATTGGACACAATGTGATTCCAGGTGTGGTCTAACCAAAGCGAAATAGAGCATGGGGAGCATGACTTCCCTAGATCTAGACACTATGCTCCTATTGATGCAGGCCAACATCCCATTGGCTTTTTTTGCTGCTACATCACATTGTTGGCTCATGTTTAACTTGTTGTCCACGAGGACTCCTGCTTAAAGTGCAAACTGCTTAAAGTGCAAAAGACAAAGAGGGAATTAGTCCTTTCCTTCTCTTTGCCCTCAAAGGTTGGAAGCCATGAACTTCGGAGTCCCATGCACTCCATGCCCCACTTGCTTATGTCTACATGTGTGTGTGTGTGTTTGTGCATGTGCATTTGAATGGGCCAGGAAGCAGATTATCTGCTTGCATTTGCTCATGGGTTCCTTTTTCCGTAGTCTAGAAAACGTTGCATCATTTTTTATTATTATTATTATTATTATTATTATTATTATTAAATTATTATTATTGTTATTATCTAGTGAAACAAATGGTAGAAGAAGAGAAACACGCACTGGCAGATGATGTGAAAGGCAGTCAAGAACCAACATTGAGGGAAGTCAAAAGTAATAAACTGTTTCAAATGCAAAAGACAAAGAGGGAATACCATAAAAACACAATCCAGAGCAGAAGAGAAAACTGGCCAAAGAAGAAGGCTATCTATGGACAGTTCCTGGGAGAAAATGAGAGCCAAATTGGCAAAGAAAAACCATGGCTGTGGCTCACAAATGGGACTCTGAAAAAGGAGACAAAGGAAGGCCTGATTCTGGCAGCCCAAGAACAAGCCATTAGAACCAAGGCCATCCAAGCCAGAATTGAAAAATCGACAACAGATCCCAAGTGTAGACTGTGCAAGGAAGCAGATGAAACAATAGATCCCATCCTCAGCTGCTGCAAGAAGATCGCACAGACAGACTACAAGCAGAGGCACAACACCGTTGCTCAGATGATTCATTGGCACTTGTGCCACAAACATCATCTGCCTGCGACTAAGAACTGGTGGGATCACAAGCCAGAAAATGTAACAGAGAATGAACACGCCAAACTCCTCTGGGACTTCTGGATTCAGACAGACAGAGTTTTGGAGCATAATACTCCTGACCTCACAATCGTGTTAAAAAACAAAATATGGATCGTGGATGTTGCAATCCCAGGTGACAGCAGGATTACAGAGAAACAACTGGAAAAGCTGACACGATATGAGGATTCAAAGATCGAACTGCAAAGACTCTGGCACAAACCAGTCAAGGAGGACCCAGTGGTGATCAGCACACTGGGTGCAGTGCCTAAAGACCTTGGCCTACACTTAAACACAATCAGCGCTGACAAAATCACCATCTGCCAGCTGCAAAAGGCCACCTTACTGGGATCTGCACGCATTATTTGTCGATACATCACACAGTCCTAGACACTTGGGAAGGGTCCGACGTGTGGTCCAATTCAACAGCCAACAGAGTGTCTGCTGTGGACTCATCATCATCATCATCATCATCATATTATTATTATTATTATTATTATTATTATTATTTGTGTTTATAATAATAATAATAATAATAATAATAATAATAATAATAATAATATAATATGATGATGATGATGAGTCCACAGCAGACACTCTGTTGGCTGTTGAATTGGATCCCACGTTTGTGTTTCAAATAATAATAATAATAATTAGGAGGCATGTGCAAAAAAAATTGGAAGTGTCGGAATTCGTAAGAAAATTGGAATATTTGTAAGTCAGACACCCTATCCGAAGCATTTGTGAGGCCCACTCCAAATATTTTAGAATCCAAACTGACCCCATACTTTTTCATTTTAGCAAGTATAGGTAGGTCTTCTGCCACAAAGTTTGTAGCCTCCCACAAAAGGAATATTTATTCGGAACATTATCTGACTATTCCAGTTCCGTTACCCTTAAAAGAGGAATATATACTAGAGCTAGGTTTGAACAACTCGGTATTATGATGCAAGCTGGTCACTCCTGTAACATCCCAAGAAGTGAGAGATTCTGTGTTTGGGGAGAACAAATTGTGGAAGATATCGAACATTTCTTGATTGACTGTCCAGCATATACTGAACTTCGATACAGATATTTGCATCCATTACTATCCAATTTTAGGCCCCCCAACAGAAGTGAACTACTGACATTCCTCTTGCAAGGACAGGAAAAATCCATCATAATCAGAGTAAGACTTTTTATTCTGAAAGCTATTAAGAAAATAGCTCATTTCCTGAAAGAAGAACCAGGAAAATAAGATTTTGACTGTAAACAGAAGATCAGCTGCTGTCTTCTCCTCCTTCTTGCATGGTTTTTATTTGCGTTGTATTTTGAAATGGTCATATGACTGGTCAAATAAATAAATTAGATATATATTCATATTCAATGCAAGGCAAGGAAGCAAAGCCAAAGGCTGCCTTAGTGTATTGTCATTCCTATTATTATTATTATTATTATTATTATTATTATTATAATTATTATTATTACATAAGGAGTGTTGCTTACATAAATGTTAACCTTATTATTATTATTATTATTATTATTATTATTATTATTATTATATAAGCAGTGTTGCTTACATAGATGTTAACCTTATTATTGTCATTATTATTATTATTATTAGATAAGGAGTGTTGCTTACATAAATGTTAACCTTATTATTATTATTATTATTATATAAGCAGTGTTACTTACATAGATGTTAACCTTATTATTGTCATTATTATTATTATTATTATTATTATTATTATTATATAAGCAGTGTTGCTTACATAAATGTTAACCTTATTATTATTATTATTATTATTATTATTATATAAGCAGTGTTGCTTACATAGATGTTAACCTTATTATTGTCATTATTATTATTATTATTATTATATAAGGAGTGTTGCTTACATAAATGTTAACCTTATTATTATTATTGTTGTTATTATTATTATTAGATAAGGAGTGTTACTTACATCAATGTTAACATTATTATTACTATTACTATTGTTATTATTATTATTATTATTATATAAGGAGTGTTGCTTACATCAATGTTAATGTTATAATTAATATTAAATATAAGCAGTGTTGCATACATAAATGTTAACCTTATTATTATTATTATATAAGGAGTGTTGCTTGCATAAATGTTAATCTTATTATTACTATTACTATTGTTATTATTATTATTATTATTATTATTATTATTATTAGATAAGGAGTGTTGCTTACATAAATGTTAACCTTATTATTATTATTATTATTATTATTATTAAATATAAGGAGTGTTGCTTACATAAATGTTAACCTTATTATTATTATTATTATTATTATTATTATATAAGGAGCGTTGCTTACATAAATGTTAACCTAATTATATTTTATTGACACAAAAACACAGTATGTCACAGCAAACGAGATATATATGCTGGATTTCGTATCATAAAATCACAAGTCGAACACTTCCCAAGCGTCAAGGACTGTGTGACCCAATATTATTATTATTATTATTAGTAGTAGTAGTAGTAGTAGTAGTAAACATAAGGAGTGTTGCTCACCCCGTTTGTGGCTTTGCAACCTTCTGCACATTGTCCGCACTGGAGACTTGGCCTGCGGCGTTTTCCCTTTGCTCTGCATTCGTAGCTAACACATCTATCTCTGTGACATCTCTTTCCTCCACATTGTGGTTTTTGGATTAAGGAAATGTTCCTTTCTTTAAGGACTTGACAAACCTTGGATTTGAACTCCCTCCAAAACCAAAAGTAGGCCTTAAAGCATAAAGACATAAAGCAAAAGAAGAGGGACGATTTGCAAACTGACGGTTGCGGTAATCAATCACAGATACCCAAAGTGGTTCAAATTAGCATGGATTGCCTCTGATAAGGCTCTTCCTTGGGATGAAGAGGTTACATCCATGGGCAGAATCCCACTAGGCATGTGCGATCAAGAAAAATAATGCTTCAAAAGCCATTACAAAATTGGAGCGTGCCGGCATTTCATTTCTAAAGTGTTTCTAAAGTATCGTTAGTGAACATTTTGTTAACTAGAGTAACAAAATTTTGGTCCATTTTGGTTACAGGAATTGTGCAAGTGGCCTCCTTTCTCCCTCATTTTTACAGCTATTGGGGTGGAACTTGCTACAATGGTAGAACACATTGACTACTGTTAGCCCATCAAGTTTCAGAATATTTCACTCATCCACGTGATTTTCAGTGGCTTCTCTGTGTCGCCTGACATGGTGGTTGTGAGAGTGGTCCAGCACTTCTGTGTTCCCAAATAATATTTTGGGTCCAGGTTGGTTCATCAGGTGCTCTGCTATGGGTGACTTCTCTGGTTGAAGCAGTCTGGAGTGGATCTACTATCCAGTCTGGATCTACTATCCAGAGGAGGGCCCTCTTCTTTGGAGTGTTGAGCCTGGATTCCAGAGACAAATAGGCTTTATGGGACCTATCCATGGTGCTGAACCAAGAGTGAGTATCCATTTCAGCACCACGGAGAGCTCGCCGGTGGACTTCCAAGTATTAGGATATTTGAGCCAATCATTGCATTCTAAGCTGGATCTGGATATGTTTTACCAGTTTGTGAGTGAAGAAATGACCTACAAGTTAGAGTAAAGCAAAAAGGATACATTTGGAGAGTTGCAGATTTGGAGACCCTTCAAAAGTTGCATTTTCAACTCCCAAGATGCAGATCAGTTTACTGCTACAAAGCTCTTCTTTATGCCAGTAAACTAAACTGATTGGTGCAATTTTTCCATTGCTAAATAGGAAGGCTTGGGATGGTTGCCCATTGCAGATCAGGCCTTGGCAAGGTGTTACCGCTCTGCAGTTCTCATTATGGCAAATGGTGAGGAATGCTGGGTGCTGGAGTCCACAAACATCCAAAAGACAGTGTCAGAGGGAGAAGCCAAGTGTAACAAAGTACGTATAATATATCCCGCCACTGGTACCAATTATAATGTATATACTATATATTATAATATATCCCGCAGCTGAACACCACTGTACAGGATTATATGTATGATATCACACCACTGGACCCCAATATAAAAGATTATATCACAGCCAGTGACACGAGGCTGGAGGCTTATTGCTAATATGTCTGGGCAGGATGGATCTTCAGCAAAGATTTTCTTTTCTTCAAAAATCCCACCCCTGTGCCTCCAATATGGTAGCGAGATGATATTAGATATGTGTATTGGTAGAGTGAACACTGCTTGTCTTCAACCTTCTTTTGGAACAAAGCTGCCACCAACCTAAGTAGTTTTAGGATTTTTAAAAGGTATTTGAGGTAAACTTTTCCCACTCCTGCCAACACTGCTTTTTCCCCTGGCTCCCAAAATGACTGTTTGATAAGAGGCTTTTCTGTAGTATCAAGATGTTAAAAATGCTGGAATTATCACCAAGGCTTGTTGATGGAATGAGGAACGATAGAGACCTTTTTGAAAGTTAAATAGAAAAAAGATTTATTTATAAAAACAGACAACTAACTCCTTCTGAGAGGTACAAAAAGTGTGACTTGTTACAAAAGTACTTCAGCTTGATAGTTGCTTGAATAAGTTTCTTCCCTTAGTTACAGACAGAGTTAATCAAACAGATCTAGCTGTTGATAACAAAAACCCTCACTCTACTTCAGAGAAATAGTAATGAGTTCAGACTAACCTATCCTAGGAAGTCCCTGGGTTATTAACTAACTCTTCCTGCTAACTAACCCAGCCTAGAGAGCTAATCTCTTGTGCTCACTCCCACAAGAAATCAGATTGCTGTCTGACCTTTTTCCTGTCCGTTCACAGCACTGTCTGGCACAGACACTTTCTCCCTGAAAACCCAGTTTCAAAAACCCTTCTTCACACACCAGTTCCCAGTTCTCAACTCTCACCGAAGCTGAAATCTTTTCCCTCCTAAGACTTGGCTCCTCCCAACTGCTCTAGCCAATCCTAGGAGACTTCAAATTCCTCCCCTCGTCAGACTATCCTCACTCAAGATGGCTGTTTCCCTGGCACCCACTCTCAAAATGGAGGATTGCCATACTGTTACCCAGGCTTCCTTTCCGGACTACTAGGTAAGATTCACTACACCAAGGCTGCTATGAAAGCGAGACACATCTAACCAAGGCTAGTGAGAACGTCCATTCAACTGGTCTAAAGGCAAGAAAGTCTAGGCTGCCTGGGAGTGTGGTGGAGTCTCCTTCTCTGGATGCTTTTCAGCAAAGGCTGTCTATTGGGAGTGCTTTGATTGTGCCTTCTTGCATGGCAGGGGGTCGGACTGGATGGGCTTTGGGGGTCTCTTCCAGCTCTAGGATTCTATCTCAGGAGTAGGCCATACGGGGTCTCATGGAGACACTTTTTCTCTCCTGTCCACCATCTCATCCTGATCAAGAGCAACACTTTTGGGATCCCAACATTTCCCATCTTTCCTTCACTTTCTGCCTCCAAAAGAGAAGAGGAAGGAGAGAGGAGGGCAGGGAGGGAAAGGCTTGAGGAGAACCCCCTCCATCTCGACCCACCCGTCCTGCTCCAGCCCTCCATGCAGCCCCCAAGTTAGAAAGTTTGCCCATAGCCGGTGTAGAGTCTTTTAAGAGAGCTCCTCCACCTCTTGCCAAAGAAATAGGAACAGGGTCCGAGACATAAATAGGTTGCTCTTTAAGGGCCTTTGAGCAATGGACGCCTGGCTCTGAGAGCAACTTGGCAACTGAAGGAAGGCTTCTCCGGTTGCAAGAGAAATGACCCTTGGAGAGTTTGGCCAAAGGCTGGTTGGAAGTCGGATCAAAACGTATGAAAACTAGCTTGTCTTGGCTGACGGCTATGGGATCGATCAACAGAAGACCTGCAAACTTTCTGCAAGATGTACAAGTGATTTTCCTCTGAGTGCTTTCTGGAAAGGCATTTTCCTGCCAGGCTGGGAACCCAAACTGAAGGCATTGGACACGTTTTGCCCTGAATCAGGACTTGGCCTTCCTTCCAGTCCAGGCAAAAGGCCATCTGAAAAAAGCAAGAATCCTATGGAGGTGAGCAAAGTTTTTCTTTCAGTGCCTTTGGTGAGTATGTAAAGAAGAGAGGAAGGCTACAGAGCCTATGCAATTTGACCCCACTTGAACAGCCATGGCCCAAACTACGAGGGTTGAATGAAAAGTAATGCCTCCACCATCATAACTCCTCAACAGATAGCAGTACTGGTATGCGACAGGTACTGGCTTGTTCAGTAGATTGGGTTTTCCATAGTTTTTAGCCTTCTCAGCCCAAGAGTGCAGGGGTCTCCCCAAACTACGAGGGTTGAATGAAAAGTAATGCCTCCACCTTCATAACTCCTCAACAGATGGCAGTACTGGTATGCAACAGGTACTGGCTTGTTCAGCAGACTCTCCTCTACAGTTCCATTTTGGCAGGAAGCCTTAGCATTGAATAGATGTGTTGTTAAAGTGCAAAGTATGGAACCCTGTACAGACGATTGGTCAATGCGACTTGAGCAACGTGCAGTCATTGATATTCCTGACAGCAGAAGGCATCACTCCAAAGGAGATTCATCAGAGAATGCAAGCTGTTTATGGTGATTGTGTTGATGTGAGTACTGAGCATCAGTGGGCAAGAAAGTTTAAAGATGTTGAGGTGGGAACATCTGACTTGCATGACAACAAAGAGTTGGACATCCTGTGACAGCAACCACATTTCACAAGCAAATGTTCCCACCTCAACATCATTAAACTTACAATGACACACAGTACTCACATCAACAAAATCCCCATAAACAGCTTACATTTTCTGATGAATCTCCTTTGGGGTGACACCTTCTGCTGTCAATTCAATGATTGCATGTTGCTCAAGTTACATTGACTGACTATCTGCACAGTGTTCCATCCTTTGCATGTTAACAACACAACCATCAATGCTAAGGCTTCCTGCCAAACTGGAACTGTAGAGGAGTGTCTACTGAACAAGCCAGTACTTGAGGCATATCAGTACTTCCATCTGTTGAGGAGTTACGAAGTTACGAAGGCGGGGGCATTACTTTTCATTCAACCCTCATACAACGCCCAGGAACCCATAACATTAAGCCAAGGCAGTTAAAGTGGTGACAAACCAAATTAATTCCACAGTGTAGAAGCACCCAACGGCTTGGCAGCCCCCCAATTTGGGGGACTTGTTCTCTTTGCAACAAAGCAATAGCAATTCAAGGCAGTCTAATAACAATTTAAAACAGAGCAAATACAAAAAATAAATATCAGTTGGAGGACATAGAGTTATAATACAATTGAAATAGAATAAATAATATTAAAATAGCATTTAAAGCTCACCCCTCCTAACAACAACAACAACAACAACAACATTTATATCCCACTTATGTCTTGGTTGAGATGCAAAGTATAGCAATATTTTGGAGGCCTTTTGCACATCTATGAGATCTCTATGGCCAGCCCATTGCAGAAAACCAAAAGTCGTGAATGTGCAAATCTGAGTGGAGATTGTGGTTGTGGTATTACTGAGAGAAAGAGAGCCATTTTGCGAGTATGTATGATTAACTTTGGTAATGCTGAAGTCAAAGCCTCCCAGGAGGCTGAACAATTTGCCTCATAAAGGCAGCAATGGCAAGGCTGGCACACCAATCATGCCCAAATTCTGTTGCTTTCCACCCTACGCCTTTCTTTCAATGCCTCCTAATAAACCCTTGACTGTTGAACAATCGGAAATAAGGGACAACCATAGAACAACACAGGTACATTCTGCCAGTCTGTGATCGCTATCAAAAGCCTGGGTTGCGGCTGAAAGTCCCCCGGCTTTCTCTTTTCACAAATACCTGGAAACTGAGGGCAAAAGGAGGAAAGCATGGATGAATTTCCATAAGAACGAAAGCACAAATCAGGACCATTGTTTCTTGTGGGAATGTAGCCACACTTCCTTTGCTTTTCCTTGAAGGTCCAGGCATTGGGACCTGCAGTTTGGACCACCCCCCCCCCCCCCCCCCCCCCCCAAAAAAAGGCAAAGCTTAACAGATGAGCAAAAGTGACCTTCGTTGTGATGTGTGATATTGTGCAATGCAAAATGTGTAACTGGGATTTGCATGCTCAATGCATAATACACAATGCACAACATGTAGCTAGGACTTGCATGCTCAATGCACAATATGCAATGCAAAATGCGTAACTGGGACTTTTATGCTCAACGCACAATGTGCAATACAAAATGCATAGTTGGGACATCATGCTCAATGCACAATACGCAATGCAAAACATGTAGCTGGGACTTGCATGCTCAATGCACAATGTGCAATGCAAAATGCATAACTGGGATTTGCATGCTCAATGCATAATACACAATACACAACATGTAGCTGGGACTTGCATGCTCAATGCACAATATGCAATGCAAAATGCGTAACTGGGACTTTTATGCTCAATGCACAATGTGCAATGCAAAATGCATAGTTGGGACTTCATGCTCAATGCACAATACACAATGCAAAACAATATGTAGCTGGGACTTGCATGCTCAATGCACAATGTGCAATGCAAAGTGCGTAACTGGGACTTTTATGTTCAATGCACAATGTGCACCGGTGACTTGCATGCTCAATGCACAATGTGCAATGAGCATGCAAGTCCCAGCTACATGTTTTGCATTGTGTATTGTGCATTGAGCATGCAAGTCCCAATTATGTATTTTGCATTGCACATTGTGCATTGAGTATGCAAGTCCCAGTTACACATTTTGCATTGTGTATTGTGCACTGAGCATGCAAATCCCAGCTGGGACTTGTATGTTCAATGCACAATGTGCAGCTGGGACTTGCATGCTCAATGCACAATGTGCAGTGCAAAATGCATAGCTGAGACTTGCATGCTCAGCTGACCTTGAAGGTGCTGGGGGTGGTGACGGCCGACAGGAAGCTCTGGCGTGGGCTGGTCACGAAGAGTCGGGGACGACTGAACGAATGAACAACGACTTGCATGCTCAGTGCACAATACGCAATGCAAAACATGCAACTGGGACTTACATGCTCAATGCACATCATGCAATGCAAAATGCGTAGCTGGGAAAGCATGGATAGAGGAAGGAAAGCAGGGAGGGAGGAAGAAGGAAGGAAGGAAGCAAAGAAGGAAAGAAGGAAAGCAGGGAGGGAGGAAAGCAGGGAGGAAAGAAGAAAGAAAAGCAGGGGGATAGAAGGAAGGAAGGAAGGAAGGAAGGAAGGAAGGAAGGAAGGAAGGAAGGAAGGAAGGAAGGAAGGAAGGAAGGAAGGAAGGAAGGAAGGAAGGAAGGAAGGAAGGAAAAGAGGAGGGAGGGGAGGGGAGCACCCAAGGTGTTCTGTTCCTCAGATGTGCCTCCTCTTGCCCAAGTGTCCTCCCAGCGAGAGGGCATGAGATGTCTTGCTGTCCCTCTTCCTCCTCTTCCATTGCAAGCTCCTTGCCCACCTTCTTCTGGTTTTGTTGAGTCTCGGCTGCTTTCCTCCCCCGAAGGAAGGAACAACCTTCGCGGTCTTGGCCTGGCATGCCATTGCAATCTGGGCACTGAGCCCTGCTGCGCTTTCATGTTTGGTCTGAAGGGAAGGGAAAGGGGGTGTTGACATTGCAAGGGCAGCCATGGCCAAGGCTTCCTTATCCAGAGATTTCCAACAAAGAGAAACAAAGCTGGTGGCTTTTGCTTGCGCCGCCCGTGCCTTGAAACCCTCGGCAACTCATGGAAGAAGCCCTGCCTGGCTGAGGCCCAAAGGATCGTAAGTGGGAGATGGAAGACTCTTGTGGGGTTCCTCTTGTGCGATGGCAGCCCATCTTTCCGAGAGAGTGCCACGTAACAGAAGTGGAGAGGGCCGTGCTGTCCTTCTCTCGGCTAATGATTTTGTATCGCAGCATAGATTTATTTCCATTTGCAGAGACCCCGCGGCTCTCGTCCAGACATTTGTATGACTCATGTTTAACTTCCATAGGATCATAAGAGTTGTGCTGTTGTTGTTTTGTGAAAAGAGAGACATTGGAAACGTTCCTGCCATTTCACGACTCGGATTCAGCAAAACAACCCTCAAGTCTCTTTTAAGACTCCTCCTCGGTATAAGAGTCTGTGTTTTATCACAAATTCCATCCATCCCAACCTACTGTGCCTCAGAACATGAAGCATTTCTGTTATGTTGCTAACTCAATTCTCTCAGGGTGCGTCTACATTGCAGACTTAATGCAGTTTGGCATCACATTTTATGCCATGGCTCAAGGCTATGGAATCCTGGGACTTCAGAAGGTCTTTCACCATCCCAGCCAAAGAGGGCTGGCAAAATGGGTCAAATGGGTGGCTATTGGTGCGTCTACACTGCAGAATGAATGCAGCTTGACACCACTTGAACTGCCACAAAGCAAATCTATTGAATCCAGTGAGTTGTAGCTTGACAAGCCCTCCAGTCTTCCTTTGCTGATACCACACCAAACTACAACTCCCAGGGTTCCATAACATTGAGCCATGGCAGTTCAATGCAAAATGTGGGATTTGAATGATCGGTGCTCGATGCACAATGCTCAATGCACAGTGCGCAATCCTCAGTATGCAATACACAATGCTCAGTATGCAACGCTCGTGCACAATGCTCAAAATGCAATGCATAATGCTCAATGCGTAATGCTCAATGTTCAGTCCTCAATATGCAGTGCACAATACTCAATGCTCAATATGCAATGCATAATGCTCAATGCACAATGCTCAATGTTCAGTCCTCAATATGCAATGCTCAATACTCAATGCTCAATATGCAATGCACAATTCTCAATACGCAGTGCTCAATGCACAATGCTCAGTGCTCAATATGCAATGCACAATGCTCAATATGCAATGTTCAATGTACAATGCTTAGTGCTCAATCCTCAATATGCAATACACAATGCTCAGTACATGATGCTCAACGCACAATGCTCAGTGCTCAATCCTCAATATGCAATGCACAATGCACAATGCGCAATGTGCAATGCACAATGGAAATCACATGCGAAGATTTGCCTCTACCATCATGAGCTGAGTGTTCTGCATGGGGCAAGCATGCCCGGTTGCTTCCAGAGCTGGAAGAGGCATGGTCGATGTGGAATCAGCCCCACCAAACTACAACTCGCAGGCTTCCACAACACTGAGCAATGGCAATTTGTGGTGCCAAACCGCCTCCATTCTCCAGTGTAGATTCACCCTGAAGTGGTCCAAGATCCCTTTTGTGTGCACCAGGTTAGAGCGAGTGCAGGAAATGTGATATGAATAACTCTATTTGCATGAGCTGGAAGCAGTCACCGCAAACATCCCGGCAATATGTGAAGTGCTAAGCGCATGATCTCTTATCTGATGGCAGCCTCGTCGGCTCAGCAGTTCACGACCTCTGAGGGAATGAAACCCTAGGTCCTGTTTTTCGTTTTCAAGCAAATGCTTGTCTGGGTTTGATGGAAAAACCAAATCTTCCTGTGGCATCTTCTGGGTTCATTAACATGTCGCCATGCGCAAAGCCACTTCTGAAAAACGGACTCTTTCCATCTATGACGTCAGCAACACTTACTTCAACGCGGCGAAATAGACTTTCCAAAGAAACTTACCCTCTCCTGCTCCGTTGTGCAATGATCTCAGCACTGCCCTCTGTTATGGCTACAACATTATGGATATGACATTTGAAATATGGTTGGGAATGAGTTTCCAGAATGTCAACAAAGCCCAATGAGGAAACTCCTAGAATGGGGAAAACTTTCACAATTTGGGACTTATTCCTCTTCAGAAACACAACAAAACATCACAACATTTCAGCATTTTTACAAGCAGCAAATGCCATTTAATGGCATCACTTGCAGTGCATTACTCTTTGAAAACTACACACTTCTAGATTATGATATATACTTTTTTGCAAGTTAGGGTACATCTACACTGTAGCGTTAATTCAGTTTGACACCACTTTCATTGCCATGGCTCAATGGGATGGAAATACAGAAGTTGTAGTTTGACACAGTCTTATCCTTCTCATCCAAAGAGTGCTGAAGCCTCCCAAAGAAGATTGTTCAAGTGGGTTCAAACTGGATTAATTCTACAGTATAGATGCACCCCATGAAAATAATAGTGATGATTTGTTCTTTGCCTGCATTAACAAGGCTTGGGGATCCTTCTATGGTGGATTCCCATAGAAGGAATATTGTGTCCAATTCTGGGCACCACAATTCAAGAGAGATATTGACAAGCTGGAATGTGTTCAGAGGAGGGCGACTCAAATGATCAAGGGTCTGGAGAACAAGCCCTATGAGGAGCGGCTTAAGGAGCTGAGCATGTTTAGCCTGAAGAAGAGAAGGCTGAGAGGAGATATGATGTTGTTGTTGTTGTTGTTCATTCGTTCAGTCGTCTCCGACTCTTCGTGACCTCATGGACCAGCCCACGCCAGAGCTCCCTGTCGGCCGTTACCACCCCCAGCTCCCTCAAGGTCAGTCCAGTCACTTCAAGGATGCCATCCATCCATCTTGCCCTTGGTCGGCCCCTCTTCCTTTTGCCTTCCACTTTCCCCAGCATAATTGTCTTCTCTAAGCTTTGCTGTCTCCTCATGATGTGGCCAAAGTACTTCAACTTTGTCTCTAGTATATTTCCCTCCAGTGAGCAGTCGGGCTTTATTTCCTGGAGGATGGACTGGTTGGATCTTCTCGCAGTCCAAGGCACTCTCAGAACTTTCCTCCAACACCACAGCTCAAAAGCATCGATCTTCCTTCGCTCAGCCTTCCCTAAGGTCCAGCTCTCACATCCGTAGGTGACTACAGGGAATACCATGGCTTTGACTAGGCGGATCTTTGTTGCCAGTCTGATGTCTCTACTCTTCACTATTTTATCGAGATTGGACATTGCTCTCCTCCCAAGAAGGAAGCGTCTTCTGATTTCCTGGCCACAGTCTGCATCTGCAGTCATCTTTGCCCCTAGAAATACAAAGTCTGTCACGGCCTCCACATTTTCTCCCTCTATTTCCCAGTTGTCAATCATTCTTGTTGCCATAATCTTGGTTTTTTTATGTTTAGCTGCAACCCAGCTTTTGCGCTTTCTTCTTTCACCTTGATTAGAAGGCTCCTCAGCTCTTCCTCACTTTTGGCCATCAAAGTGGTATCATCTGCATATCTAAGGTTGTTAAAGTTTCTTCCAGCAATTTTAACCCCAGCCTGGCATTCATCCAGCCCCGCACATCACATGATGTGTTCTGCATACAAGTTAAATAGGTTGAGGGAGAATATACAACCCTGCCGTACGCCTTTCCCAATCTTGAACCAGTCTGTTGTTCCATGGTCAGTTCTTACTGTTGCTACTTGGTCCTTGTACAGATTCCTCAGGAGAGAGACAAGGTGGCTTGGGATGCCCATCCAACCAAGAACTTGCCACAATTTATTATGATCCACACAGTCAAAGGCTTTAGAATAGTCAATGAAGCAGAAGTAGATGTTTTTCTGAAACTCCCTGCCTTTCTCCATTATCCAGCGGATATTGGCAATCTGGTCTCTCGTTCCTCTGCCTTTTCTAAACCCAGCTTGAACATCTGGCAACTCTCGCTCCATGTATTGCTGGAGTCTTCCTTGCAGGATCTTGAGCATTACCTTACTGGCATGAGAAATAAGGGCCACTGTACGGAAGTTTGAGCAGTCTTTCGCATTTCCCTTTTTTGGTATGGGGATACAAGTTGATTTTTTCCAGTCTGATGGCCATTCTTGTGTTTTCCATATTTGCTGGCATATGGCATGCATCACCTTGACAGCATCATCTTTTAAGATTTTAAACAGTTCAGCTGGGATCCCGTCATCTCCTGCTCCTTGTTGTTAGCAATGCTTCTTAAGGCCCATTCAACCTCACTCCTCAGGATGTCTGGTTCTAATTCATTCACCACACCGTCAAAACTATCCTCAATATTATTATCCTTCCTATACAGATCTTCTGTATAGTCTCGCCACCTTCTCTTGATCTCTTCAGCTTCTGTTAGATCCCTGCCATCTTTGTTTCTTATCATACCAATTTTTGCCTGAAATTTACTTCCAATGTTTCTAATTTTCTGGAAGAGGTCTCTTGTCCTTCCTATTCTGTTGTCTTCTTCCACTTCCATGCATTGCTTATTTAAAAATAGTTCCTTATCTCTTCTGGCTAACCTCTGGAATTGCGCATTTAACTGGGCATATCTCCCCTTACTATCCCTGTTTCCTTTTGCTTTCCTCCTTTCTTGGGCTACTTCCAGTGTCTCAGCAGACAACCATTTTGCCTTCTTGGTTTTCTTTTTCTTTGGGACGTACTTTGTTGCCGCCTCCTGAACAATGTCTCGGACTTCTGTCCATAGTTCTTCTGGGCCTCTGTTTACTAAATCTAGTCCTTCAAATCTGTTCTTCACTTCCACTGTATATTCGCTAGGAATGTTAGTGAGATCATATCTAACTGGTCTGTGTATTTTCCCTGATCTCTTTAGTTTTATTCTAAATTGGCAATAAGAAGTTCGTGATCTGAGCTACAGTCAGCCCCAGGTCTTGTTTTCACCGACTGGATGGATGTCCGCACCTTTGGCTGCAAAGGATGTAGTCAATCTGATTTCGGTGTTGACCATCTGGTGAGGTCCATGTATAAAGCCGTCTTTTAAGTTGTTGGAAGAGAGTATTCGTTATACACAGCGAGTTTTCCTGGCAAAATTCTATCAGCCTGCGTCCCGCTTCATTTTGTTCTCCCAGACCATGCTTGCCTGTGATCCCAGTTGTCATTTGACTTCCCACCTTGGCATTCCAGTCTCCTGTAATGAAAATATTGTCTCTTTTTGGTGTATTATCCAGTAGGTCCTGCAGATCCTCATAGAACTGATCTACTTCTGCTTCTTCAGCAGCTGTGGTTGGGGCGTATATTTGGATCACTGTGATATTGAAAGGCTTTCCTTGCACTCGAATTGAGATCATTCTGTCATTTTTTTGTTGTATCCAAGCACCGCTTTAGCGAATTTCTTATTAATTATGAAGGCTACTCCATTTCTTCGATGTTCCTCTTGTCCGCAGTAGTAGATCTGGTGGTCATCTGATGTGAAGTGGCCCATTCCAGTCCACTTCAGTTCGCTGACCCCCAGAATGTCTATCTTTAGTCCTGACATCTCGCCAATAACAACATCCAATTTGCCCTGGCTCATAGATCTTACATTCCAGGTTCCTATGGTGTGTTGATCTTTAGAGCATCGGATTCGTCGTTCACCTCCAGTACCGTCGGCCGCTAGCCTTCCTTTCGGCTTTGAGCTAGCTGCGTCATCACATCTGGGGCTAGTTGGACTTCTCCTCTGCTCCTCCCCAGTAGCATTTTGGCCATCTTCCGACCTGGGAGTCCCATCTTCCAATGGCATACCGACATATCTCTGGTTGTACTGGTCCATTTAGTTTTCTTGGCAAGGATACTGGAGTGGTTTGCCATTGCCTTCCCCAGGGATCACGCTTGGTCTGACCTCTCTGCCACAACCGTCCCGTCTTGGGTGGCCCTTCACGGTTTCGCTCATGACATCATTGAGGTGCTCAAGCTCCAGCGCCCCGACAAGGCGGTGACCCTTTGCTGGAGTAAAAAGATATACACTTAGAAAATAAATAATTCTGAGGGAGGAGGGAGCAAGCTTGTTTTCTGCTGCCCTGGAGACTAGGACATGGAACAATGGCTTCAAACTACAAGAAAGGAGATTCCATCTGAACATTAGGAAGAACTTCCTGACTGTGAGAGCTGTTCAGCAGTGGAACTCTCCGCCCTGGAGTGTGGTGGAGGCTCCTTCTTTGGAAGCTTTTAAACAGAGGCTGGATGGCCATCTGTCAGGGGTGATTTGAATGCAATATTCCTGCTTCTTGGCAGAATGGGGTTGGACTGGATGGCCCATGAGGTCTCTTCCAACTCTTTGATTCTAGGATTCTATGATTCCAGAAAAACTGCAACAGTAAAACTTCATGGAATTGCAAAACAACAACAACGACAACAGTAATGGTAATAATAATAATAATAATAATAATAATAATAATAATAATAATAATAATATAAAATATGTATTTGGATGCATATGGCGTGCGAAAATTACTTCTCGGTTCGGTGCCATGAAGCACCATGCAATGCTTCATCCAGGAAAAGCAAATGTAGGAATCCTGGCTTCTGAAAGCCATATCTGAAAAGAAAATGTCTCTTCAAGCTTTATTAACAGTTCAAATCATTATAAGTGGAATGAGAGGCTTGCTTTCAAGTCACAGGGTATGCCTACACTGCAGAATGGATGCAGTTTGGCACCATTTGAACTCAATGCTATCCAAGCCCTGGAGATGTAGTTTTGCAAGGTCTATAGCAGTGGTTCTCAACCTTTCTAATGCCATGACCCCTAAATATAGTTCCTCATGTTGTGGTGACCACCAACCATATTTTTGTTGCCACGTCATAACTGTACTGTTATGAATTGTAATGTAAACATCTGATATGCAGGATGTATTTCCATTGTTACAAATCGAACATAATTAAAGCATAGTGATTAAAGATAAAAACAGTATGTTTGGGGGAGTATGGACAATGGATGAAGGGACTGGAATTACCACCAACTGATTCAGCTCTGACTTTTTGGGAATTGCATTTGTGTGAATTATAGTTCACCAGGCACCAAAGAGCATTCTGAACTCCACCAACAATAGAGTGGAACCAAACTTGACATACAGGACTTCCATGGCCAACAGAAAATACTGGAGGGGTTTGGGAAAAATAGACGCTGACATTTGGAAATTTCATTTGTGTGGATTTATAGTTCACCAGGCACCAAAGAGCATTCTGAACTCCACCAATAATAGAATTGAACCAAACTTGACATACAGGACTTCCATGGCCAACAGAAAATACTGGAGGGCTTTGTGGGAGGCATTAACAAAAGATTAGATTTGTCCTACCTTCAGTTCCTGAAGAGCCTTCTTTGCTACCTGGGCAAGGGAAAGAGGGCTGGGAGCCCCTCGCCCCTTCAGAGGCCGGAGGGCGCGAGAAGCAAGCAGGAAAGACCCCTCCATGGCCACGGCCATGGCGAGGGCCTTACACTCGCCCCTTGCGTCCTCCGAGGCCGGAGGGTGCAAAAGGCGAGCAGGAAAGTCCCCTCCATGGCCGCGGCTGTTTGGCTCACACAGTAGCCGGCAGCCATTTCGGGGGGGGGGGGGACACCAACCGAGGAGGCTTCGCGACCCCCCAAAAATGGCCCAGTGACCCCCTTGGGGGTCGCGACCCCTAGGTTGAGAACCGCTGGTCTATAGCAAGGTCTATGTTCAGTTCTTGTGGGTTTTTTCGGGCTATATGGCCATGTTCTAGAAGCATTTCTCCTGACGTTTCGCCTGCATCTATGGCAAGCTTCCTCAGAGGTGCAGGCGAAACGTCAGGAGAAATGCTTCTAGAACATGGCCATATAGCCCGAAAAAACCCACAAGAACTGAGTGATTCCAGCCATGAAAGCCTTCGACAATACAAGGTCTATGTTTCTATTATTCTATCATTCAGATAGATGCACCCTCAGATGCTACAAGATCCGTTTGTATGTTCCAAGTTGGAGTCAGTGAAGGAAATGACGACACGTGATGGAAACAATGAACGCAAGCATTTCTTTTGCAGGTCACACTGATGTGAAAACCTTTGCAAAAGTTTTCCTCCCTGAAATGCATTAAAGGGAGATCATTGATTTACAAAGACTTGTTTTTTCCCCTCCCCAAAAAAGCTCTTGCATAGTAGTTCACAGCCAAACCCTTTTGTCTCCCCAATCTGGTTGAGACTATATATATATTTGGCATGCAGACTGTTCTTTGAGATCCTTTCCGGGCCAATGGCTCGCATGAAAGGCTCTCTTTTGGAACAAGCGTGCGCTGGAATACTGTTTGGGAATTAAGAGAGAGGGCTTCATGTGACCGTTCCCCATTCAAAGGTCAGTTGCACTGCCTTCCCTATCTGTGTTCTTTTCCCTTGTGTTTGGACCCAAACAAAAAGAAACCACGTCCGATCTTTGGGCTTTTCCAAGAGATCAAAAGCGGGGAGGCCATAGCTTCGTCCAACATGTCATGATGTCCGTGTGACGCGTTGCAGTAAATAAATATCAGAGATCTGCAATGAAAACAATGTGGAGACCTTTGCTAACTTCACTATGTTATACGTTTGGTGCCCTCCTGCAAGCAATAAATGTCATGGATATTTATGAACTACACCAACAGGTTGCGATGCCTTCCTCCCCCAACTACTGTTGCCACACCATTGTTTGCTTTCAGTAGCTCAGTGCCTCCAAGCCATTGCTGACAAATGTTGGCCTTAAGGGACCTTCTTGGCAAGATATCTTCAGAGGGAGTCGCCCTCACTTACTCCAAGGCTGAGACAGTGTGACTTTTGAAGGTCACCCACCTGAAGATGGTGACATTCTTCTCCTTTTGCCTTTTGGCCTGAGAATATTATAGAATCATAGAATCATAAGAGTTGGAGTTTGAAGCCATTGTTCCATTGTGTCCTAGTCTCCAGGGAAGCAGAAAGGAAACTTGCTCCCTCCTCCCTGTGGCTTCCTCTCACATATTTATACATGGCCCTCATCATGTCTCCTCTCAGCCTTCTCTTCTTCAGGCTAAACATGCCCAGCTCCTTAAGCCGCTCCTCATAGGGCTTGTTCTCCAGACCCTTGAACATTTTAGTCGCCCTGCATCTGGACACATTCCATCTTGTCAATATCTCTCTTGAATTGTGGTGCCCAGAATTGGACACAATATTCCAGGTGTGGTCTAACCAAGGCGGAATAGAGCATGGGGAGCATGACTTCTCTGGACCTAGACACTATGCTCCTATTGATGCAGGCCAAAATCCTATTGGCTTTTTTTGCTGCCACATCACATTCCTGGCTCATTTTCCCCTTCCTCCCCACGAGGACTCCAAGATCTTTTCCACACGTCCTGCTCTTGAGCCAGGCCTCATCGTCCCGCATTCTGTATCTTTGCATTTCCTTTTTTCTGCCTAAGTGGAGTCTCTTGCTTTTGTCCCTGTTGAACTTCATTCTGTTAGTTTTGGCCCATCATCTCTCTAATCTGTCAAGACCCCTTTGAATCCTGCTCCTGTCCTCTGGAGTCTTGGCTCTCCCTCCCATTTTGGTGTCGTCTGCAAACTTGATGATCCTGCCTTCTAGCCCTTCATCTAAGTCGTTAATGAAGATCCTGAGCAGGACCGGGCCCAGGAGGGAACCCTGCTTGTGGCACTCCACTCGTCCCTTCTTTCCAGGATGAAGAGGAGGAAGCCTTGGGGAGAATCACCCTCTGGGTTCGTCCGCTTAACCAATTCCAGATCCACCTCACCATAGTTTTGCCTCTCCCACATTGGACTAGTTTCCTTGCCAGAAGGTCATGGGGGACCTTGTCGAAGAAGGCCTTCCTGAAATCCAGGTACGCTACATCCATGGCATTCCCTGCATCTACCCAGCTTGTAACTCTATGGAAAAAATCCAGCATATATAAATACCATTTGCTGTAACATACTGTGTTTTTGTGTCAGTAAAATAATAATAATAATAACAACAACAATAATAATAGTAATAATAATATCATCCTGGGAGTTGTCATTTCCAAAGGTGTTTAGCTTTCTCTGCCAAAGAGGGTTGGTGTCCCACCAAACTACAACTTCCAGAACCCTATAACATGGAGGTTAAGGTGGTGACAAACTGTGTTAACTCTACGGTGTAGATGCACCCAAACTGGAAGTTAGCTATTCTTCAGTTCTTTTTCCCTCTCTGTCCCTCTCTCCCTTTTTTTTCGTCTTGCCAAGAGCATTTACCATATTTATTGCCATATTTAACTCAAGGGAGATCTTCCCTCACCTTTCATGAAGCCCCAAAGGTTCCTTATAATATAATGAAGGCACCAAAGGCTTCGGTGGGACTTTTATGCAAGAAAGGACACCTCTAATTCAAATATTTCCCACCTTTTCCCACCCTGGCATTAAATATTCAAGGAGTCTTCATTGGGATGGCCCGTCTGGAATGTGAGATCAAGGCCTGCCTAGAAATAGGGGAGGTTTGGGTTCAAGAAACGCAACCCGAGGAATAATTCTGGGCCCAGGAGCTCTATTCTTTGACTTCTATAATGCCACGCTTTAAAGACTTGCATCCTTTGAACTCTCCTCAAATTTGCAAAGATGTGCACATGTCCATTACAAAAGAAAGAAGCCCAAGAAAGATAATGCTGCTTTAATGAAATATCAATGTGAGGGGCATAACTTTTCAAAAAGCATATTTGGCAAATGCTTATTTGGTGCAAGAGGAAAATCCAATCAGACCCAAGGAAAAGTTGTTTTTGCTGCTGCTGTTCTGTTGTCGCTTGTTGATGCTGTTGTTGGTGGTGCGGGGTTCAAGTAAACACACACAAAATACCTGTTCCTGGTAGATACATGAATCAACCCTTCTCCAGCTGCGCATGGGGCTTAATGTCTCTCAAGGCAAGCAGTTAAGATTCAATCCAAAACACTGCAGAGTCCTGATCACAGTTAGCAGAGATTTATAGTCCAGCCCCTCACCTTGTTTTCTAGCTCACAACTTTGATAAGCACACTTGAGCTCTGGCTTTCATGCAAACTCTTTTGGGTTTTTTTTAAATTCTTCAGTCATTACTCTATATACAGCTATTTACAGATCTCCTATCAGTATATACAGAGAGATACTCACAACCATGTCAAGATAACAATAGCAAGACATGCACGTGGCATGACGGCAATGGATCATAGATGCCATTTTTGTCATGCCTGTCACATAGCCATGACTCAGCTGTCCCTCTAGGTTCCACATCTCCACTCTTAACCCTTTCACTGGAATGTGCTGTGACTACATGTCCATTAGAACTGTATTTCTAACATCATGGAGTTACATGCAATGGCAGTTCTATCTAGTACAACATTTTCTAACTGACAGTTGTTTTCCTTCAAAGCCATATTGGGTGTTCTTGGCAAGGTTTCTTCGGAGGTGTTTTGCCTCATTGTGTTCCTCTGAGGCTGAGAGAGTGGCACTGGGCCATTGGGTGACATTGGATAAGTCACACTCTCTCAGCCTCAGAGGATAGTATTGGTGACAAACCTCACTCTCTAAAGAAACCTGACCAAGAAACATTCTGAGAAGCAATGCCACTTTGTTGTTTTGATGCAGGTGTGTTGGACTAGGACTATAGGGCCGGCTTTAGCACAGCAGGTTAATCACCAGTTGCAGTTCCAGTTGCAATTGGCAACTAAAAAGTTGACAGTTTGAAGCTGGGTCAGGGTGAGCTCCTAACCTTCAGCTCAGCTCCCTGCCCACCTAGCAGATCAAAAACAGCAATGTGAGTAGATGAATAGGAACCACATTAAGTGGGGAGGCTTCAATCAGAAAAAGGAGGAAAGTTTACGAACAAAGAAAGCTCTTCGGGAAAGAGATGGAGCAACATCACCCCCCTGTGGCCAGAACTGAGCACAGCCTCCAAAATATCCTGAATGATGAGAAAAAGCCTAAATATACCTCTATCTGTTGTCTGTATTGTCATTGTATGATCAACATTGAATGTCTGCGTATATGTGTTCTGTGAGTCCACTTTGGGGTAATAAAGGCGGAATATAAATAATTTAAATAAAAATTTATATAAATAAAAATGTAATATTTGTTTGTGGGATTAACATAACTCAAAAACCACTGGATGATAGGCCTGTGCGGTTTCGTTCGTTAATTCGTTAATTCGTTAATAATTCGTTAATTTTACCATTTCCGAAGCGATATTGAAACATATTTCCAAACCCGGAAGGGTTTTTAAATATCGAACCAGCAGCCCCCATAGTTTTAACGAGCCTCCGCTCGTTTCGTTAATGGGGTGGAGGCTGCTGGAGTGCTGGTGCATGGGAGCCAATCCGGCGCTCCCAAGCAGTGCACCATGGGTCCGTGGCTGTCTCTTTTTGATTGGCCGCGAGCCCTTTCAAAGCGGCTCCGCGCGGCCCGTAGCTTGCTGCAGAGGGCGAGGGAGTTTGCATTGGGTTGGCTTGGCAATGGCTGCTGCTAGCAACTGGGATTGGATTCATTCCTTGCTGCTGTGAGTGCTGCTTGCTTCATTTGCTGTCTCTGCCTGTGTTTGGTCCACATTTGGGCCATTTTTTGGTTAATTTTCCATTTTAAAATATTTTTAATATTATTTTTAATATTATTTTTAATATTATTTTAATATTATTTTTAATATTATTTTAATATTATTCTTAAAAAATATTCTAAAAAAGAAAAGACTCTTCTGTTGGTGTGTGCTCTCATTTGCTGTATCCTGCCTGTGTTTGGTCATTTTTTGGTTAATTTTCCATTTTAAAATATTTTTTAATATTATTTTAATATTATTTTAATATTATTTTTTAATATTTCGTAAATACCGAAAAATTTTTTGGGAAAGTTTTGTAATTATTTTAAATATCGAAACAAAAAAACACCCCAATTACAAATCGATTTTAGAACCAAATTTTTTCTTGATCAAACAGGCCTAGATGAATTGCTACCAAATTTGGACACAAGGCACAAGGCACAAACCACATATATATACAAGCACACATACATACACATATACACAAATATACACACACATATAAACACACAAAACACATATACACATAATGGGCCATAGCAACACGTTGCAGGGGACGGCTAGTCTATATAAATAAAAATGCAATGTTGGTTTGTGGGATTAACATAACTCAAAAAATGCTGGATAAACTGACATGAAATTTGGACACTATACCCCTAACAGGCCAGTGAGTGACCATCACTCATAACCCCCCCCCCCTAAAAAAAAACAGCAGAAAGGACTTAAAAGCCAATAAATCTAAATGGCGCAAAGCTAAATCATGATACAGAAAAAAAGGGAAGGAAGAGGGAGGAAGGGAAGGAAGAGGAGAAAGAAAGAAAGAAAGAAAGAAAGAAAGAAAGAAAGAAAGAAGAAAGAAAGAAAGAAAGGAGGAAGAAGAAAAGAAAGGAAGAAAGAGGAGAGAAGAAGGAAGAAAGAAGAGAAGGAAGGGAAAGAAAGGAAAGAAGGAAAGTAAGAAGGAAGAAGGGGTCCTAACAAATGAACTTCAAACCCACATCCTGAAATTCTCATATTTTTCTCCTAAAAGCAGTGGTTCAATAAGCCAGCATTGCAAAGAAATGCAAAGATGCAGAATGGGGGACAATGCCTGGCTCGAGAGCAGTACGTGTGAAAAAGATCTTGGAGTCCTCGTGGACAACAAGTTAAACATGAGCCAGGAATGTGATGTGGCGGCAAAAAAAGCCAATGGGATTTTGGCCTGCATCAAGAGGAGCCTAGTGTCTAGATCTAGGGAAGTCCTGCTCCCCATGCTCTATTCCGCTTTGGTTAGACCACTTTACCTGGAATATTGTGTCCAATTCTGGGCACCACAATTCAAGAGAGATATTGACTCTAAGCTGGAATGTGTCCAGAGGAGGGCGACTAAAATGATCAAGGGTCTGGAGAACAAGCCCTATGAGGAGCGGCTTAAGGAGCTGGGCATGTTTAGCCTGAAGAAGAGAAGGCTGAGAGGAGATATGATAGCCATGTATAAATATGTGAGAGGAAGCCACAGGGAGGAGGGAGCAAGCTTGTTTTCTGCTTCCCTGGAGACTAGGACGCGGAACAATGGCTTCAAACTACAAGAGAGGAGATTCCATCTGAACATGAGGAAGAACTTCCTGCCTGTGAGAGCCGTTCAGCAGTGGACTCTCTGCCCCAGAGTGTGGTGGAGGCTCCTTCTTTGGAAGCTTTTAAACAGAGGCTGGATGGCCATCTGTCAGGGGTGCTTTGAATGCACTATTCCTGCTTCTTGGCAGAATGGGGTTGGACTGGATGGCCAGGAGGTCTCTTCCAACTCTAGGATTCTAGGATTCTAAGTCACACTCTCTCAGCCTCTGAGGAAAGCAAAGGCAGACCCCCTTGGACAGATCTTGCCAGGATCAAACCAGGGATCGCACCATCTTGGGCTCGCCATCCATTGGGAATAATCTGAAGGTATCAAGCGACCTGTGGAAACAGCCACTTCCTCCTGCGCTTTTTGCCTTCTGCGTTGCACCTCTGTTTGAACCCAGAAGACATTTTTTTGTCATCGAGTGGCCCATCCTGCAAACAAAGGGTTTATTTTGAAAATGCGCTGGAGGAAATTTACCCAGTCGGAGCCCTTGGCAGATTTATGGTCCCTGAAGGTTGTTGGCACAAGGGGAACCCCAGCTCCCGATTTCGAAATCCTTTATTTATGGCTCTGACTTGGGGATTGTTCTCCTCTTTCTTTCAGGTCTATTAAGCTGTCAAGGCTTTTCTCCCAGGCTTCGCATTCATCCTCGCTGCTTTGCTTGTCTTCTCATTCCTAAGAAATTGGGCTGGGTTTGTTAATTGTTATTAGTAGATTGAGATAAGCAAGGCTTCCTCAGGGGCAAAACATGCTACACGTTCTGGGCTTTGCTCAAAAACTCACTTACTCAGGGGAAGGAATCATTTGGAGGTTAAGCCCACAAAAATATTATCAGACACAACGGTGACTCCATGTTTCTATGATTCCGTATCCCAAAAATGCACACTATTGTTACTGTATTGAACACGACCAACCCCACATCCCTAATAAAAAGGGAGACATAGTCCAATCTTAAAGTAAAGTTGTAGTTTCCCCAGGGAACGGAGTCAGGATGAATTACATTGGCAACCACCTCGCTGGCGAAGTCTTCCCAATCATCCCCGGAACTCACCAGGCATCCCTTGGTATCCATAGGTCTTCGCAAACTCAAATCCCTGGGAGTCACTCTGGACCGTGCTCTGACCTACAAGAAGCACTGCCTGGACATCAAGCAAAAAGTGGGTGCTAGAAACAATATCATACGAAAGCTGACTGGCACAACCTGGGGATCACAACCAGGCACAGTGAAGACATCTGCCCTTGCGCTGTGCTACTCTGCTGCTGAGTATGCATGCCCAGTGTGGAACACATCTCACCACACTAAAACAGTGGATGTGGCTCTTAATGAGACATGCCGCATTATCACGGGGTGCCTGTGCCCTAGACCACTGGAGAAATTACACTGCTTAGCCGGTATTGCACCACCTGACATCCACCGGGAAGTAGCAGCCAATAGTGAAAGGACCAAGGCATTGACATCTCCAGCTCATCCCCTGTTTGGGTATCAGCTAGCACGCTAAGGCCTTAAATCAAGAAATAGTTTTCTAAGATCCACAGAGACACTCGCTGGAACACCTCAGCAAGCGAGAGTCCAAAAGTGGCAGGCTCAAACCCAGAACCTCAACCCATGGCTGATACCAAATGAGAGACTCCCCCCTGGGCACACAGAAGACTGGGCAACTTGGAAGGCGCTGAACAGACTGCGCTCTGGCACCACGAGATGCAGAGCCAACCTTCAGAAATGGGGCCACAAAGTGGAATCCACGACATGCGAGTGTGGAGAAGAGCAAACCACTGACCACCTGCTGCAATGCACCCTGAGCCCTGCCACATGATGCACAAGGGAGGACCTTCTTGCGGCCACACCAGAGGCACTCCAAGGGGCCAGAGACTGCTCAAAGGATATCTAATCAACTACCAAGCTTGCAAACTTTGTGGGTTTTTAAAATCTGTTTGTTTGTTTTGTTCTGTTAGAAATGTAATACAATGGCCTGGTGGGCCCTGACACAATAAATAAAAAATAAACAAACTCAAATTTTCGGCTTCAACTGCTCTCCTTCTCTCTCTTCTCTTCTTTTTTTCTCTTCTTCTATTCCTTCTTCTTACTTTTCCTCCGGCCCAAAACTTCTTTATTTCCTCCTCCTTCACCTCCATTTCTTCCACCACCTTTTTCTTCTCTTTCCTTGTTTTTCCTCCTTTCCTTTGTCTTCATCCTTATTCTCCTCTCCCATCTTCCTGCATCCTTCATTCTCTCCCTCTTTCTCCTCCTCCCTATCCACCTCTGCTGCCTCATTCTTCTGCCTCTTCTTCCACTCCTAATTTTTCATTCTCGTCTTCTTTGTCTTCATCTTCCTCCTCTTCCTCCCATCCTCCTTCTCCTGCTCTCACTTCATATTTTTCTCCTTCTCCGCCTCCTTGTCTTCCGCATCCTTACTTTCCTCTTCCTCCGCCTCCATCACCTCCTCCATCATCTCCCCCTCTTGATATTTTTCTTGATATTCTTTATTTTCTTCCCCTCATCCCTCTCCTCCTTTCTTCCTTTGTTCTCTCCCTTCTTCACCTTCTCCTCCTCTTTTCTTCCATTCCCTTTTCTTGTGTTTCCTCCTTCTTCTCCCTTTTCTATTCTTCTTTGTTTTCCTCCTCCTCCATCTCCACTTTCTCTTCCCTCCACTCCTTCTTCTTGTTTTTGCTCCTTCTCCTCTTCTTTGCCTTCATTATCCTTATTTTCTTTCTTCATTATCTCCTCCTACTTTCTCTTCATCTTCTTTGCTTTCCTCTTCCTTCATCTCCATCACCTCTTTCTTCCTCTGCTTCTTCTTGTTTTCGCTCCTCTTCTTCCTTTTTTTCATCTTCTTTCTCTTCCCTTTTCTCTCCTCTCCTCCTCCTTCCTCTTTCTTCCCCCTTCTTCTTTTCTTCCTCCTCTTCTCCTCCTCCTCCTCCTCTTCTCCTCCTCCTCCTCTCCTCCTTCCTCCTCCTCCTCCTCCTCCTCCTTCTTCTTCTTCTTCTTCTTCTTCTTTGTTTTCACTCCTCTTCTTTGTCTTAATCTTCCTTATTTTGTTCCCTGTCCATTCTCTGTTACCCCTCTCCTCCTCCTTCTTTCTTCTTCTTTTTTGCTTCTCTTCCTCTTCTTTATTTTCCTCCTCCTCCATCTCCATCTCCTCTACCACCATCACTTCCTCTTCCTCCTTCTTCCACCTCTTGTTCCACTCCATCTTCTTCCCCTCCTCTTCTTTGTCTTGGTCTTCCTTATTTCCCCACTCCATTCTCTCCTCCCTCCTTTTCCTCTGTCCTCGCCCTCCTTGTTTTTGCTCCTCTTCCTCTTCTTTGTCTTCCTCAGCTTCCTCTTCCCCTTCATTCCCATCACCCTCTCCTTCCATTCCTCCTTTCCTCCTTTCCTCAAACCCATCCATTTTGATTGACTTGTGTTCTAGAGCAATTACTGCCTTGTTCGTTGTCCTGCAACACTTCTCTCCTTCCCTTTCACGACTCTCATAAACCACCCAAACATCATTAAAGTTTTCTTATTAAAATACTCAGTGTCATGTGCCATGATTTTGGCATCTTTAGGGAATATATATATATATATATATATGGTGCATGAAAGTCACGGCTCTTTCTTCTGACTTTATGGATGCAATTGTGTCTTCGTAATTTACGACCTCTCTCCTCCCGCGTTCAACCCTTTTCCCGCAGAAACCAATTCAAATGGTGATATTGCAATTATTAAAACATAAACGACCTCTTACGCGGAACCAATTCGTTTAGAGGGAAGGCCGGCGTATTACTAAGTACCTGTGTTTGAGACACATTTGTTGTAATTAGGAGGAGATCAAATTAGGACCGGGCTCTCTGAAGAAGTTCCCTCCCAATCAAGATGCAAACCCAGCCATAAACAACCGCCTTTCTCATTATGCACATACTTCCAACGCAGACGAGAGGTGGGAAAGACACGCACAACACACTCATTGGGAAGTTTATTTTTCCCCAGGTCACCAATTACTCTCACTTATTTTCACGTTTCGGGTTGCTGGGATGGATGCTATTGTAAAACCTGGCCATTGGAGAGCATTTCGCCAGGTTCCTCAAAGGAGATGCTAATTTGCTGGCTGTCTGCAAATCATAATACCTTTCGAATGAAACAAGGCAGACGTGGGGAGAGCTGTATTTGCACATTTGGTGTCCAGATGCAACGAACGAAGACAACTGTCAGACTTCTGCCCAAACTTTCAGAAAAGTTGCCTGAGAGCTTTGTTTAATCCAAGGGTGCATTTGTTGTCTTAGCAATATCCATATAAGTGAATGTTTGTATGTGAATGTGTGTTTCCAAAAACTTCCTATTGTCTCCCACATCCAGAGACCACTGCAACCTCCACCAATGATGGACCAGGATCAAAATTAAGATACAGACCACCCATGGCCCACTTTATGTCCTGGTGAAATTTGGAGGAAGATGGACCATGGATGATGGGATGTGCCATGCCTTCACCCATATCCAGAGATTACTGCTAACCCCATCAGTCATGAATCTGCACCAAACTTTTGCAGACCACCCATGACCCACTCTACATCTTGGTGATGTTTGGGAGAGGATGAAACATGGACAATGGGATTTAAAGAGCCTTCACCCACATCTAGAGATTGCTGCTAACCCCATCAGTCATGGATCTGCATCAAACTTGGGTTGTAGACCACCCATGACCCACTCTACATCCTGGTGATGTTTGCGGGGATGAGCCATGGACAATGGGATTTAAAGTACCTTCACCCACCTCTAGAGACTACTGCTAACCACATCAGTCATGGATCTGCACCAAACTTGGGGTACAGACCACCCATGATCCACTCTACATTTTGGTGATGTTTGGGGGAGGATGAACCATGGACAATGGGATTTAAAGAACCTTCACCCACATCTAGAGATTGCTGCTAACCCCATCAGTCATGGATCTGCAGCAAACTAGGGACACAGACTACTTCCCCCCATGACTCACTTTACGTTCTGGTGAGGTTTGTGGGGAAGATGGACCATGGATGATGGGATTTGCCATATCTTCACCCACACCCAGAGACTGCTGCTAACCCCAGGATCCCTTTGTTTGGCTCAGTGCTCTGTATTGCACAAGAGCTCGTTCCTTGAAAGTGGCCGGGCTCCTCCTCTCCATCCCTCATTCCTCGACAAAGTCTGTCTGTCTGGAACTTATTAAGGAATCCATCCTGTGCGCCTCCCGCTCATAAACTTGCAAGAGGACAGGGTGAACTACAGTTAGCTTCCTGCCCTTTAGACCCGAGCTTGAATTTCATTGACTTGACAAGTCGATGCACTTACTGTAAAGCACTAATAATTATTTGACTCTGAGGACGACGGCAATGGAGAGGAATGCCGCTCTGCTTTGAGCCTGCAAAAAAACCCTTGTGATGCCAGTTTGGGGAAGGACTCCTTGGGGATGCTTTTGGAAACCCTTTGGGCCCCAAATGCCTCTTCTTTGGGGTTAGAAGGCACGGCGGCAACCTGGGTCTGCTCTCTGCAGAAAGACAAGAACTAATTGGGATTTGTAAGAGATATCTTTCCTTGAAATCTCTTAGAAGTTGGTTCAAGTTTAGGTAGCAGGAGGTCTCCGCAGACCACACAGAAAGTGAGCGGAAATGGGCTTACGGCTGCCTTTCTGAAGCGGATGGGAAATAGAAGAGTGCCGAAACACGGAGGCACCCTTTTGTTTGGATTCTCTAAGCATTTGGGCACTTTCCAGCCAATTCACCCAGTTTGAAATACATAAATGCCTTGCTAAATGAATGACGAAAAACAAAAACAAAACAGAAGCATGGGTTGCAATCTCTCTGGCCTTTTCCTGCATCCTTTGTGTGCGAAGGGGCACAAGTCACGCCTCAAAAGGAAGGCCTTTCCAGCCCGTCCTCTGAAGAAACCTTGCCAAGAAAAACCCAGGAGGAGTCACATGAAAAGGGAGCCCATGAGTCCGCCTGCACTGTAGAAGGAATGCATTTTGACACCGCCTTAACTGCCCTGGCTCAATGCTAGGGAAGGATGGGAATTGGAGTTTGGTAAGGCACCAGCTGCCTTTGAGGGACAACATTCTGTAAAATGACAATGCCTAGGATTCGATAGCATTGAGCCATGGCAGCTAAAGCCATGTCAAACCACGTTCATTCTACCGTGCAGACAGGCCCAATGTTATGTAATGCTTTAAGCCAATGGTTCTCAATCTTCCTAATGCCGCAACCCCTTTGGGAGTTGTGGTTGCTGCGATTTATTGTTCACCTACAATCAAAGAGCATTCTGAACTTCACCAATGATGGAACTGAACCAGACATGGCACACAGAACTCCATGACCAACAGAAAAATACTGGGTTTGGTGTGCATTGACCTTGAGTTTTGGAGTTGTAGTTCACCTACATCCAGAGAGCACAGTGGACTCAAACAATGATGGATCTGAACCAAACTTGGCATGAATACTTAATATGCCCAAATGTGAACACTGGTGGGGTTTGGGGAAAACAGATCTTGGCATTTGAGAGTTGTAGTTGCTGGGATTTATAGTCCACCTATAATCAAAAAGCATTCTGAACTCCACCAATGATGGAATTGAACTAATCTTGGCACCCAAAACTCCCATGATCAACAGAAGAGACTGGAGGAGTTTGGTAGGCATTGACCTTGAGTTTTGGAGTTGTAGTTCACCTACAACCAGAGAGCACTGTGGACTCAAACAATGATGAATCTGAACCAAACTCTACACGAATACTCAATATGCCCAAATGTGAACACTGGTGGGGTTTGGGGAAAATAGACTTAGCATTTGGGAGTTGTAGTTGATGGGATTTTGAGTTCACCTACAATCAGGTACATTCTGAACTTCACCAATGACGGAACTGAACCAAACTTGGCACACAGAACTCCCATTATTAACAGAAAAATACTGGAAGGGTTTGGTGGGCATTGACCTTGGGTTTGGGAGAGCACTACACCCAGAGAGCACTGCGGACTCAAATAATGGTGGATCTGGACCAAGTGAGTTATTAACTCTTCTCGGGAAGATCATACTTTACAAAAGGGTTATGATCTCTAATAAGGTCATGCCTTTCCAAAAGGCTGTGATTATTTCAAATGGTGTGAATGCCAATTAATCCCCAAAAGGGCTGTTGTTGTTGTTGTTGTTGTTGTTGTTGTTGTTGTTGTTTATTCATTCAGTCACCTCCGACTCTTCGTAACCTCCTGGACCATCCCAGGCCAGAGCTCCCCGTGGACAGTAGCCACACCCATTTCCTTCAAGGTCATCAAGCCAGTCCCTTCAAGGATACCCCCCCCATCCACCTTGACCCTTGGTCGGCCCCTTTTCCTTCTTCCATTTCCCCCAGTATGGTTGTCTTCTCTAAGCTTTCCTGTCTTCTTATGATGTGGCCAAAGTATTTCATCTTTGCCTCTCATCTCCTTCCCTCCAGTGAGCAGTCGGGCTTTCTTTCCTGGAGGATGGACTGGCTGGATCTTCTCGCAGTCCAAGGCACTCTCAGAATTCCCCTCCAGAACCACAGTTCCAAATCACCTCTCTTCCTTCACTCAGCCTTCCCTATGGTCCAGCTCTCACGTCCATAGGTTACTATTAGGCCTGTGCGATTCGTTTCGTTAATTCGTTAATTCGTTAATAATTCGTTAATTTTACCATTTCCGAAGCGATATTGAAACAAATCTCCAAACCCGGAAGGGTTTATAAATATCGAACCAGCAGCCCCCATAGTATTTACGAGCCTCCGCTCGTTTCGTTAATGGGGTGGAGGCTGCTGGAGTGCTGCTGCATGGGAGCCAATCCGGCGCTCCCAAGCAGTGCACCATGGGTCCGTGGCTGTCCCTTTTTGATTGGCCGGCGAGCCCTTTCAAAGCGGCTCCGCGCGGCCCGTAGCTTGCTGCAGAGGCGAGGGCGAGGGAGTTTGCATTGGGTTGGCTTGGCAATGGCTGCCTGCTAGCAACGAACTGGGATTGGATTCATTCCTTGCTGCTGTGAGTGCTGCTTGCTTCATTTGCTGTCTCTTGCCTGTGTTTGGTCCACATTTGGGCCATTTTTTGGTTAATTGTCCATTTTAAAATATTTTTAATATTATTTTTAATATTATTTTTTAATATTATTTTAATATTATTCTTAAAAAATATTCTAAAAAAGAAAAGACTCTTCTGTTGGTGTGTGCTCTCATTTGCTGTCTCGTGCCTGTGTTTGGTCCACATTTGGGCCATTTTTTGGTTAATTTTCCGTTTTAAAATATTTTTTAATATTATTTTAATATTATTTTTTAATATTATTTTAATATTTTCTTAAAAAATATTCTAAAAAAGAAAAGACTCTTCTGTTGGTGTGTGCTCTCATTTGCTGTATCCTGCCTGTGTTTGGTCAACATTTGGGCCATTTTTTGGTTAATTTTCCATTTTAAAATATTTTTTAATATTATTTTAATATTATTCTTAAAAAATACCAAAAATATTCTAAAAATTCGTTAATATTTACAAAATTTTGTAAATATCAAAACTTTTTTTTGGAAAGTTTTGTAATTATTTTAAATATCGAAACAAAAAAACACCCCAATTACAAATCGATTTTAGAAACAAATTTTTTCTTGATCAAACAGGCCTATGGGGGAATACCATTGCTTTAACAATGCGGATCTTCATTGCCAGTGTCATGTCTCTCCTCTTCGCTCTTTGACCAAGATTGGTCATTGCTCTCCTCTCAAGGATGAAACATCTTCTGACTTCCTGGCTGCAGTCACGCTTCTAAAAAGCCTGTGGAGATTCCTGGTTTTCCCAAAAGATTATGAATAGCCATTCTCCAAATATAGAAAGTGGCATTATTTGGCCAAGGAAACCTCGGATCTATGGTTGCCACAAGCAAGAGATTATTTATTTATCATATCAGGAGAGAACCAAACAGTTGTATTGTATTAAAAAAAATAACAAAAATAAAACACACAAACACACAAAGTTTGCAAACTTGGCATTCCATAAAATGTCCTTTGGCGAGTATCTGGCCACTTGGAGTGCCTCTGGTGTTGCTATAAGAAGGTCCTCCATTGTGCATGTGGCAGGTCTCAGGCTGCATTGTAGTCAGTGGTCTGTGGTTTGCTCTCCTCCACACTCGCATGTGTGGATTCCACTTTGTGGTCCCATTTCTTAAGGTTGGCTGTGCATCTCATGCATCACAGTCTGTTCAGCACCTTCCAAGCTTCCCACTCTTCTTTGTAATCAGGTGGGAGTCATTTGGTATCAGCCATGGATTGAGGTTCTCTACATGGGGTTGCCTCTGAAGACTACCCGGAAGCTTAAATCAGTCCAACGCGCGGCAGCCAGATTGCTAACAGGGGCGGGGTACAGAGACCATACGACCCCTCTGTTACGCCAGCTCCACTGGCTGCCGATAGCTTCCGTGCACAATTCAAAGTGCTGGTTTTGACCTATAAAGCCCTAAACGGCTCTGGCCCAGTTTACCTGTCCGAACGGATTCTCCCCTATGAACCATCAAGATCTTCCGGGGGGGGGGGTGCTGCTCTCGGTCCCACTACTCTCGCAATCACGGTTGGTGGGGACGAGGGACAGGGCCTTCTCGGTGGTGGCCCCCCAGCTTTGGAACTCCCTCCCACTAGAGATCAGATCGGCCCCCTCCCTCCTGACGTTCAGGAAATTACTAAAAACTTGGCTCTGGAATGTGGCATTTGAGGACTGAACTTAGAACTTCTCCTTGTGATGAATTATGATGAACTGTGACTATGAGTTTGACTATGACCATGACTGGATTGACGATTTGGCTTAGGTAATTGTAATGATGATGTTTTATTGTACTGTATTGTACTATTTAATATGTGATGATTTTGCACTTGTTTTTTATATGATTGTATTTTATACCAACCTGAGTCCCTCATCGAGGTGAGAAGGCCGGTATAGAAAACTTCTAAATAAATAAATAAATAAATTCTGGATTTCAGCCTGCCACTTTTGGACTCTCGGTTGCTGAGGTGTTCCAGTGAGTGTCTCTGTAGATCTTGATTTAAGGCGTTGCTGTGCTGGCTGATATCCGAACAGGGGATGGGCTGGAGATGTCAATGCCTTGGTCCTTTCACTATTGGTTGCTACTTCCCAACAGATGCCAGGTAGTGCAATACTGGCTAAACAGTGTAATTTCTCCAGTGGTGTAGGGCGCAGACACCCCGTGATAATGCGGCATGTCTCATTGAGAGCCACATCCACTGCTGTGAGATGTGTTCCACATTGGGCATGCGTATTCAGCAGCAGAGTAGCAAAGTGCAAAGGCAGATATCTTCACTGTGTCTGGTTGTGATCCCCCACAAGCAGGGGCGGCTCGTCCATTACGCGAAGTAAGCGGTCGCAGAACACTTTTTTTTGCCAGGGGCGCAGAGGCACCAAAAGTCGCCTCTTCTCCTGACTTTCTCTTCAGCCATTGGGACCGAGAGAGAGAGAGAGAGAGAGAGAGAGCCCCTCCGGCTGGAGGTATCTCCCACCTCCGCTCCCTCCTTTGTTTTTGCGCCTACCTTCAGGAAAGGTGGGCATCTCCACCTCTCTCTCTCTCTCTCTCTCTCTCTCTTGGTCCCAATGGCTGAGGAGAAAGTCAGGAGAAGAGGTGACTTTTGTGCCTCTGTGCCCCTGGCAAAAAAAAGTGTTCTGCGACTGCTTACTTCGTGTAATGGACGAGCCGCCCCTGCTTGTGGGGGATCACAACCAGACACAGTGAAGATATCTGCCTTTGCGGTTTGCTACTCTTCTGGCATGTCTCCGGACCCAAAGCGGGCCAGGCAAGGGAGCAAGTGCGGTAAGTATAGTTACTGGGATGTATAGTTCACCTACAATCAAAGAGCATTCTGAACTCCACCAATGATGGAATTGAACCAAATATGGCACACAGAACTCCCATGACGAACAGAAAATATATATCAATGATTGGTTGGGGGGGGGGAGGGCGCCAAAATACTGTTTGCTTACCATTGAAAATTACCTAGGGCCGCCTCTGCCCACAAGTGACACGAAGGGACATCACCCTAACCCAAGCTCCAGTTGGAACGAAGAAGAAGAAGGGTGCTTTGGTTCTCTCTTGTCTGGAACGGATGGCATCGGGTGTTGAGATGTTATCAGCACGGGGTCAGCGAGGGTGAAAGATCACAGCAAACAACGTCTGTAAACGATTAACAGCCGCAGGCAGTGCACGAAATAAGAGAAACTCTGAAAAGATGGGCCCTGCCTTGCTAAAAGCCCTGATGTTTCATGAAGCACTTTCCCTCCCAGGCAATTTAGTTGTTTGTGAGCGAAATCCCTGCTTCAAGCAGGCGGTGAAGGACTTCTCTGCCTCCAAGGTGGCCTCTCCTATTCTCTCCCCCATCTCCTTTATGCTGTGTCCCTTTTCTCAAGGCAGAGAGCTCCTCTCTCCCCCCATTTCCAGCTCTCCTCCAACTCTCTTGGCTCCTCCGGGGGCCCAGAGGCGAACTAATCAGTTTTAATGTCAGGGAGATGTTTTCCCCGGCGCTGAGTAATATCCCATAAAGCGGGAGAGCATTGTGTTTCAAGTATTTTTATTGATTCTCAATTGCGGCGTGACGTGGTGAACACAAAGGTTGTCTTTGCGAGAAACCAAAGCCAAGCAAAGTAGTAAAGTAGGCACTGCTTTCTGGCTTGGAGACGTCTCCTTCCTTTCTTCCTTGGAGGAGAGGAGAGAGAGGAGAGGAGACAAGAGGGGCTGTGGTGGGGATCACAAAGAGCCTCTCTCTCAGGATCAGGCTGTTGATTAACGCCATGGGCATCCTCAAGGGACTTCTTGCATCACGAGTTCCTCCAGACTTTTTGGCCCAACTCAGAGAGTTATCACAATCCAAGGGAGGCCAACTGGGCAGGAGTTCGTCCCACGGAGAGACCAAAGGGTCAGCTGCCAATTTGGCCCACGATCCATTGGGCTTTCTTTAGGCGTTCCCGTTTTATGTATTGGCAAAGGCTTTCATGTCCAGAATCACTGGGTTGCTGTGAGTTTTCGGGGCTGTCTCACCATGTTCCAGCAGCATTCTCTCCTGATGTTTCACCTGCTTCTGTGGCTAATGGCATCTTCAGAGATTCGTTTGGCAGTGAAGCAAGTAGAGTGTAGATATCCCTGTGGAATAATGTCCAGGGTGGGAGAAAGAACCCTTGTCCGTTCAAAACAAGTGTAAATGTTGCAATTAGCAAGCTTGAATAGCACTGAATAGCCATGAAGCTGCAAAGTCAATCAGGGAGAGTATCTGCATGGAGGTAGCAAGTGGAGTGTACATTCCAAACCGTTTCCATTTCTGACCCCCAGTATGGATTTTATTTATTTATTTACTGTCCTTGTATACCGCCGTTTCTCAGCCTAACTGGCGACTCAACGCGGTTTACAACAAAATATACAGTGCACAGTATACAATTAAAACCATAAAAAACATAATACACAATATTACACGAAATCACAAAATCACAATCCAATACATCTCCTAACTAAAATCGTGGTCCAATTGCATCATCCATATTACCAATCCGTAATCAACACATTCATTGCACCGAATTAACCAAATGCCTGTTTGAACATCCAAGTTTTTAGTCTTCTTCGGAATACCATCAGCGAGGAGGCTGATCTTACCTCCATGGGAAGGGCGTTCCATAGCCGAGGGGCCACCACAGAAAAGGCCCTGTCTCTCGTCCCCGCCCGCCGCACCTGTGAAGCAGGCGGGATAGAGAGCAGGGCCTCCCCAGAAGATCTTAGGGTCCTGGTGGGCTGATAGGCCGAGATACGTTCGGATAGGTATGTTGGGCCAGAACCGTTTAGGGCTTTAAAGGCCAACGCCAGCACCTTGAATTGAGCCGGGTAGCAGATCGGCAGCCAGTGGAGCTGGTGCAGCAGAGGAGTTGTATGCTCCCTGCGCCCGCTCCTGTTAGAATCATGGCTGCCGCCCGTTTGCTTTGAGTCATTCCAAACCGTTTCCATTTCTGACCCCCAGTATGGATTTTGCTACTTTGGCTCTGATCTTTTGGCCTGCGATTGCGAATGTGGCAACCTTTAGTGTTATATTTTTAGAATGATCTGCTAGCAAGTCGTAGATCACCGCAGATTGTTGCCATGATGCCCTTTCTTCCAAGAGTGACCCTAGGAGATTTTTCCTAGGGTCATTGTACAAGGGGCAACGTAGCAAATAGTGTGTTAGGTCTTCTATTTCCCCTGTGCCACAAATGCAAAGTCGTTGGGCATGGGGGATCCCTCTGTATCTTCCCTCTAGCCAGTTGGATGGCATTGTTTGGAATCGCAGGGCTGTCAATGCTTTCCTCGGGACCGCTGACGTTAGGTCTTGAAGATATTGTTGACGATATTGGTCACTTTTTAGCCGAGGATACCAGGTAGAGAAACCTTGCAGTTGGCTAATCTGCAAGTTGTCAGCTGCATCCCTCTCAAAGATTGTGTCCCTAATCGCCTTCTTGTCCAGATGCATTAGGGTGTTTGTTGACCCATCAAAGTACTGAAGGAGCAAGGCTTGCCAGTATGGTGCCCATCCTCCCTGCTTATACTGCTCCATCATGCATTGCTTTGTGATACTCTCGTCCTCCATTCCCAGGAGCCTCTTCCCATAGAAGATGTTGAGCTTATGCATTCTGGCCTTAAGTGAGGGAAGATCCAATCCCAGCCTTAACAAGGCAGCTGGAGTCCCCAGGGGAAGGGCTAACAGAGCTCTTGCAAACTTATCCTGAATACATTCAACCTGTTTTGTATTGCCCTGTCCCCAAATTTCGGCTCCATATAATAATAAATCTTTGCTGTGGGACATACCAAGGACCCTCCCTTTGTTTTCCCGAAGGCTAGGATTGAGTTCACTGAATCATAGAATCATAGAATCAAAGAGTTGGAAGAGACCTCATGGGCCATCCAGTCCAACCCCCTGCCAAGAAGCAGGAATATTGCATTCAAATCACCCCTGACAGATGGCCACCCAGCCCCTGTTTAAAAGCTTCCAAAGAAGGAGCCTCCACCACACTCCGGGGCAGAGAGTTCCACTGCTGAACGGCTCTCACAGTCAGGAAGTTCTTCCTCATCTTCAGATGGAATCTCCTCTCTTGTAGTTTGAAGCCATTGTTCCGCGTCCTAGTCTCCAAGGAAGCAGAAAACAAGCTTGCTCCCCCCTCCTCCCTGTGGCTTCCTCTCACATATTTATACATGGCTATCATATCTCCTCTCAGCCTTCTCTTCTTCAGGCTAAACATGCCCAGTTCCCTAAGCCGCTCCTCATAGGGCTTGTTCTCCAGACCCTTGATCATTTTAGTCGCCCTCCTCTGGACACATTCCAGCTTAGTGTCAATATCTCTCTTGAATTGTGGTGCCCAGAATTGGACACAATATTCCAGATGTGGTCTGACCTCCATGCAGCTAGTTTGGCTGCCTCAATATGGCCTCAGGAAGTAGAATTCATACCATTTGATGCCACTTGAGCTGCCATGGATCCTGGGAGCTGTAGTTCGGTCGGGCACCTGCCAAGGAGGCTAAAGGGCATGGGAAACTACAACTCCAGGATCCCATGGCCTTGAGCCATGGCAGTCCAAGAGGGGCCAAACTGCAGTGTAGTCATGCCAATAATAGCATCCCTGTTCCACAATGGACCTGATCCTAGATTGTGTGATGTCAAGCTCCACTTGATGGACCTAGAACCCGGATCTGCCTTCTTTAGGGTGCATCTACATGGTGACAATAATCCAGTTGGACAACCCTTGCTACGGATTCATAGTTGGGTGAGGCACCAACCTAAAGGCATTGCCAGACTCCAACGATTCCTTTGCCTTGAGCCATGGCTGTTGAAGGGCATCCATTCCCCAATGCAGACGCACCTTGGTCTGAGTTCAGGAGCCAGAACAAAGAGGAGGCTGCATATTTATTTGTGTTTCTTTCTTCATCTCTCCAATTGTCCTGGAACGAGACCCAGGAAGTGACAGTCGAGGCGAGGCCCATTTGATGCTTTGGAATGTACCAGGAAAGGCCTCTTAAATCAACATTGCCTCAAAGCACCTTCCCACGACTTCCTTTTTAACCCTAGAGGAAGGTTCGGGTCTCAAGGAATTCCTGGAATATAATAATTAGGGCCAAGAGGGGGGGCTTAGTTTGCTAATCCCTGCTCATCCCTGATCTAGCCCCATCTTGTCTGCACTGTCGAGTTAATCTAGTTTGACACCACTTGTACTGCCATGGCTCAATGCTATGGAATAATGAGAATTGCAATTTTTTATATAAGGTCTTGAATGCAAAGACTTATTTACTTAGGCGATCCCTTGTTGTCTGAGTAAGATTGTCCTCCAAGTTCGGTGTCCTGGTGGTAGGTACGTAGGTGGCCGTGGAGCCCTATTCTTGACCTGCATGTTCTCCCCCAGTGAGGGCATCAGTTTCCACATGGAAGGCGGTCCCGGTCAGGGTTGACTTGACACTTCTTCCTCTTGACAAGTATCTCCCTTTTGGCCTCCTAAAAAATAACAAAGCCAGTGGACCTGATGGGCTCCCTGCTGAAATCTTGAAAGAGGGCAGACCTGATTGGACACAACAGCTCCACATTCTAATCCTGGTCGGGGTTGGCTTGATGTGCCTTCCTCTTGGCACGTTTCACCCTTTCGCCCTCCATTCATGCCTCTTTGAATTCCAAAACACTGCTGGTCACAGCTGACCTCCAGCTAGAGCACTCAAGGGCCAGGGCTTTCCAGTTCTCGGTGTCTATACCACAGTTTTTAAGGTTAACTTTGAGCCCATCTTTCAATCTCTTCTCCTGTCTTCCAACATTCTGTTTTCCATTCTCGAGTTCGGAGTAAAACAACTGCTTTGGGAAACGGTGATCTTTGGGCATTTGACAACATGGCATTCAGTCCAGCAGAGTTGGTGGCGGAGAAGCATCACTTCAGTTCTGGTGGTCTTTGCTTCTTCCAGCATGCTGACAGTTGTCTGCTTGGCTTCTCAAGAGATTTGCAGGATTTTCTGGAGGCAACGCTGATGGAATCGTTCCAGGAGTTGCATGTGATGTCTGTAGACAGTCCACGTCTTGCAGGTGTTTAGCAGGGTTGGGAGGACAATATTTATAAACAAGCACCTTGTTTTTCCTATGGATGTCCCAGTCTTCAAACACTCTCTGCTTCAATGTATTGTTGAAGGCTTTAATGGCTGGAATCACTGGGTTGTTGTAGGTTTTTTCGGGCTATATGGCCATGGTCTAGATCCGGCCCGTAGCCAGGATTTTGTTTTGGAGGGAGCTGAGTTTGATTTGGGGGGGGGGGGGGCTGAGTCTGAGTGAAAGAGGGTCTACCCTAGCAAACCTTTTGTATCGTTACCCCAATACCCCCATGCATATGAGATATATTGAGCATGGTGATCAGATCATGATATGAATAAACATAACAGTTTAAATAATGTACCAGTAAGGCCTTCTCATGGATCACCCTGAGAATTTCGGGGGGGGGGGGCTGAAGCCCCCAAGCCCCCCCCCCCCCCCGGCTACATGCCTGTCTAGAGGCATTCTCTCCTGACGTTTCGCCTGCTTTGCCATAGATGCAGGCGAAATGTCAGGAGAAAATGCCTTTAGAACATAGCCATATAGCCTGAAAAAACCTACAACAACTCTCTGCTTCATTCAGAAAAATGCTGCACTTGCAGAGCTCATTCGGAGGAATGCTGCACTCGCAGAGCTCAGGCAGTGTTGTATTTCATTGTCAATGTTGACTTTTGCGAAGAGGTGGTGGAAATGGTCAACATTTTCTAATCTTACACCATTAAGCTGTATCTCCGGCATTGCAAAGTGCAAAGAGTGCAAAGTACAACTCCATGGGTTCCATAGCCTGGCGTCAAACTGCATTAATTCTACAGTGTAGACACTTGAAATGAGCAAGCGAATCCTCTTCAAATGCACGCCTTCCTCTTTACATGCCTTCGAAGAGGATTTGCCTTTCTTTCTGTTATCGATATTATTATTATTATTATTCAGAGGGCCTTGGCTTTGTATGGAGAAGCATCCTTTACTTCCTTGAAAGTGGACTCTGCTTTTGAAGGAAAGCCCGCAAACGGTGCCGCTCGTCTCCCTTTTCCACGCAGGTGAAAATACGCCTTGGGGTTTAATATAATTTCTCTCTCCAGTGCCGGCGCTTTAAGGAAATGGCCCCAGAGTTAATAGATAACTTTGCAAGCAAGAGGTAGTAATAATAATAATAATCATCATCATGAAAAGAAATACTCGTTTTTCCAGTTCTTTTCCGAATGGAGCGAAGAAGGGCTCTCCACAATTTTGAATGATTGTGAGCGGCAACTTGGAGAGAGAGATCGGCGCAAGACACGCACACGCACAAAAAGGATGCCACTTATGTGCAAGAGTAAATCAAACAGGTGAAGGAGATACATATATATATATCACACAGGACAATGAGCCGTAATCATCTGAGGAAGGTGTAGGAAAATGACAAGGAGAAACATAATGAAAAATCGGCAGCTATTTGGGCCACACTCCATCACAGATGATAATGGAAGCTTTTTTGGAGGGCTTTGAAGCTGGAATTTGCTTTCTTCGTGCCATATATATATATATATATATATATATATATATATATATGAGAAAGGATCCTTTCTTTTCTGCCTTTTTTCTTGGAAAGTGGTCTAAGTCCTGGCATTCAAAGTCTTTGCAATGCTATGCATTACATACATCCAAAGAGAGGCAACGAGTCTCTTTCACGGAAGGCCAATCGGAAATGTCTCCAAAGTATTAACTTATTAGCTTGACCCCACTTAGCCTCAATCTGCTTAAGATGGATAAATCCAGATCTAGGCTTTGGAAGGAGCATCTACACTGCACAAATCATACAGTCCAATAACACTTGCACTGCCATGGCTCAATGCTACAGGATCATGGGATTTGTAGTTTGGTGAGGCATCTCTTTAACCAGAGAAGGCCAAAGACCTCGTCGATATTTGCAGGCTTCAAGTTGGGTTGGATTTACTATAAGCTGAATTGCATCTGTTCTAACAACATCAACAACAACAACAACAACAACAACAACAACATTATGTAACACAGTTTTTGTTCCTGGGTTATAAATGTCATGATCTAGGGAAGTCCTGCTCCCCATGCTCTATTCTGCTTTGGTTAGACCACATCTGGAATCACATTGTGTCCAATTCTGGGCACCACAATTCAAGAGAGATATTGACTCTAAGCTGGAATGTGTCCAGAGGAGGGAGACTCAAATGATCAAGGGTCTGGAGAACAAGCCCTATGAGGAGTGGCTTAAGGAGCTGGGCATGTTTAGCCTAAAGAAGAGAAGGCTGAGAGGAGATATGATAGCCATGTATAAATATGTGAGAGGAAGCCACAGGGAGGAGGAGGGAGGAGGCTTCCTTTCTGCTTCCCTGGAGATTAGGACACAATCGAGCCATGGCTTCAAACTACAAGAAAGGAGATTCCATCCAAACATGAGGAAGAACTTCCTGACTGTGAGAGCCATTCAGCAGTGGAACTCTCTGCCCCGGAGTGTGGTGGAGGCTCCTTCTTTGGAAGCTTTTAAACAGAGGCTGGATGGCCATCTGTCAGGGGTGATTTGAATGCAATATTCCTGCTTCTTGGCAGAATGGGGTTGGGCTGGGTGGCCCAGGAGGTCTCTCCCAACTCTTTGATTCTATGATTCTATGATTTCCTAATTGGTTCTATCATTTAAAACATAGTTCACCTACATCTAGAGAAGTGTTATAATATGTCATAATATATAATATAATATAGTATAATATCTATATAAATAAAAATGTAATGTTAGTTTGTGGGATTAACAGAACTCAAAAACCACTGGACAAATTGACACCAAATTTGGATACAAGACACCTAACAACCCAATGTATGTCCTTCACTCAAAAAAAAAAAAGATTTTGTCATTTGGGTGTTGTAGTTGCTGGGATTTATAGTTCACCTACAATCAAAGAGCATTCGGAACTCCTTCCCTCCAATGAGCAGCGGGGCTTCATTTCCTGGAGGATGGACTGGTTGGATCTTCTTGCGGTCCAAGGCACTCTCAGCACTTTCCTCCAACACCACAGCTCAAAAGCCTCTCTCTTCCTCCGCTCAGCCTTCCTGAAGGTCCAGTTCTTACCTCTGGAGGTGACTACAGGGAAGACCATGGCTTTGACTAGGCAATGGATCTTGGTTGCCAGTCTGATGTCTCTACTCTTTATGATTTTATCGAGATTGGTCCTTGCTCTCCTCCCAAGAAGGAAGTATCTCTGATTTCCTGGCCTCAGTCTGCGTCTGCACTCATCTTTGCACCTAGAAACACAAAGTTTGTCACGGCCTCCACATTTTCTCCCTCTATTTCCCAGTTGTCAGTCATTCTTGTTGCCATAATCTTGGTTTTTTTGATGTTTAGCTGCAACCCGGCTTTTGCGCTTTCTTCTTTCACCTTGATTAGAAGGCTCCTCAGCTCCTCCTCGCTTTCGGCCATCAGAGTGGTGTCATCTGCATATCTGAGGTTGTTAATGTTTCTTCCAGCAATTTTCACCCCAGCCTTGCATTCCTCAAGCCCCGCACATTACATGATAATATAATTTCAAGATAATATGATCTATAATATACCATATGGTCAAAGAATTCTTCATGGAGATGGAGTGTTATATTATGTCACAATGTATACTATGATCTAGACTATACTACATGGTCAAAGGGACCTTCATGAAGGTGGAGTATTACATATGTCATTATATATAATATGATCTATAATATACTACATGGTCAAAGAGACCTTCATGAATGTAGAGTATTATAAAATGTCATAATATATAATATAATATAATATAATATAATATAATATAATATAATATAATATAATATAAGGTCAAGGGGACTTTCATGAAGGTGGAGGTTTATAATATGCCATAATATATAATATGATCTATAATATATGGTCAAAGGGACCTTCATGAAGGGGGAGTGTTATAATATGTCATAATATATCAAATATAATATAATATAATGTAAGGTCAAGGGGACTTTCATGAAGGTGGAGTGTTATGTCATAATATATCATATATAATATAATATAATATAAGGTCAAGGGGACCTTCATGAAGATGGAGTGTGATAATATGTCATAATATATCATATATAATATAATATAATATAAGGTCAAAGGGACTTTCATGAAGATGGAGTGTTATAATATGCCATAATATATAAGATGACCTATAATACACCATATGGTCAAAGGGGCCTTTCATGAAGGTGGAGTGTTATAATATGTCATAATATATCATATATAATATAATATAATATAATATAATATAATATAATATAATGTAATATAAGGTCAAGGGGACCTTCATGAAGGTGGAGTGTTATAATGTCATAATATATCATATTTAATATAATATAATATAATATAATATAACATAAGGTCAAGGGGACTTTCATGAAGGTGGAGTGTTATAATATGCCATAATATATAAGATGATCTATAATACACCATATGGTCAAAGGGGCCTTTCATGAAGGTGGAGTGCTATAATATGCCATAATATATCATATATAATATAATACATGGAGAAGGGGGGCTTTCTGATGGTCACGTGTTCTGATAGGTTATAATATGTTATAGTATGTGTCATCTCAAGAACAGACAAGCATCCTGAGCTCTGAAGATCACCTGGGAAGGAATCCCACTGGAGCATTGCAGCGCACCCAAATACCTGGGAGTCACTCTGGACCGTGCTCTTACCTACAAGAAGCACTGCCTGAACATCAAGCAAAAAGTGTGTGCTAGAAACAATATCATACGAAAGCTGACTGGCACAACCTGGGGATCACAACCAGACACAGTGAAGACATCTGCCCTTGCGCTATGCTACTCTGCTGCTGAGTATGCATGCCCAGTGTGGAACACATCTCACCACGCTAAAACAGTGGATGTGGCTCTTAATGAGACATGCCGCATTATCACGGGGTGTCTGCGCCCTACACCACTGGAGAAATTACACTGTCTAGCCAGTATTGCACCACCTGACATCCGCCGGGAAGTAGCAGCCAATAGTGAAAGGACCAAGGCAGAGACATCTCCAGCTCATCCCCTGTTTGGGTATCAGCCATCACGTCAATGACTTAAATCTAGAAATAGTTTTCTAAGATCTACAGAGACACTCGCTGGAACACCTCAGCAAGCGAGAGTCCAAAAGTGGCAGGCTCAAACCCAGAACCTCAACCAATGGCTGATACCAAATGAGAGACTCCCCCCTGGGCACACAGAGGACTGGGCAACTTGGAAGGCACTGAACAGACTGCGCTCTGGCACCACGAGATGCAGAGCCAACCTTCAGAAATGGGGCTACAAAGTGGAATCCTCGACATGCGAGTGTGGAGAGGAGCAAACCACTGACCACCTGCTGCAATGCCACCTGAGCCCTGCCACATGCACAAGGGAGGACCTTCTTGCAGCAACACCAGAAGCACTCCAAGTGGCCAGATACTGGTCAAAGGACATTTAATCAACTCTCATACTCACAAATTTTGTAATCTGCTTGTTTGCTCTGTTCTGTTGGAAATGTAATATAATTTGACTGGTTGTTCTGACACGACAAATAAATAAATAAATAAATGTATGTGTCGAGTGCCATGAAGCCATCGTGTCTCTGACCAAACCCTTGCCAATGGACTGGGATGGATGGACTTGAAGAGCCGGGGTCTTCCTGGATCTCCGCAAAGGCCTTCCTTGTATTCTTCGCTGGCTTGCAAGAAGGGCTGCTTTCTTATTATTCAAGGAAGGAGCCTTCCTCTCCAGAGCGTTCTTCTCCTCTTCCGCTGAATAAAGAGCGGCCGGCGATGCCTGGAGTGGGAAAAAGGAATAATAATAACATTAATCTGTCCGCCGACGTGAGAGAAAGGTTTAAAGAAGGAAAAATTCTGCATCTTGCGAACAAATTGCTGCAATTGGAGGCTGAAATCCTCCCCGAGAATCCTATTAACGTGGTGAGGGAGAGCTCTATTCGCTCTCACAGAAAGGACGGGGGAAAGCCAATTTGGATTTTTTAACTCACCCAACGCAGTCCAAATGGACATTTTTTGAATGTGCCGTGCATTTTCAATCGGGGAAGCCTTTGCACACAAGCTTTTCACTATTAAAATGGTATCACACTCTATAGTGCTGTGTCTGCACTGTAGAGTTAAAGCGGTTCGGTGCTGCTTTAAAGGCAATGGCTGACTCACAGGGTCTTCTGCTTTCTCTGCTGAAAAGAGTGAGGGCATCTCTCCAGTGCAACTTCAAGGATGCATAGTATCGAGCCGTGGAAGCTAAAGTGGTATTAAACTGCATTAACTCTACAGTGTAGACAGGGCCCACATCCGTAGGGCATTCCTTTCTTGGGAAACGTTGGGCCTTCCTTGCAGTTTGGAAAAGATAAGACAAGATGGGATTTGTAGTCCAGATCATCTAGAAGATCATCTAGAAGGCCTTATTGTAGACCTTCTTATGAAATGATGGAAGGGAGCTGCAGAGAATGGCTCGTTCGGATAGACCAGACAGATGGCCATCCATCCTTGGACTGGTTGGCGACCTTCCTTGCTCTTCTTTGCAACCTGATCTGGTTGCGAATATGGCTGTAAGTACCAGAGCCATATTTGTCCTCATTAGCTACCATTATTTCCTGGAAACTCTCCAATTAATGACTATGGGCTGACACTGGTTTCGAGTGGCCCTTTCCCATCTAAACGTTGTCATTTCAGTTCTGCCAATGGTACCGTTTGCCTTCTCTCCTCAAAGAGCTGAGTTAATCATCATCCACATCACTTGTGTGGGTTTGGTGTTGCTTTTTTAAAACCTTCTTTGACATTTGGCCTGAAAAGATATGGAACGAGATTAGAGCTTGTTTGTGTTTTAACCCGCACTCCTACGTGGACGACTTTGGCATTGTTTTCATGTCAAAGCTCAAAGGAAGTGAATGGCGTTTTGGGGAGATCAAAGGTGGTGGCCGGCTGCCTTCTTCCTCCTCTTCCTCCCACTTAGAACCATAGAGTTGGGCCATCTAGTCCAACCCCCTTCTTCCAGACAGGAAAAGCACAATCAAAGCACCCCCCAACAGATGGCCATCCAGCCTCTGTTTAAAAGCTTCCAAGGAAGGCGCTTCCATCACACTCTGAGGCAGAGGGTTCCACCATTGAACACCTCTTGTTCTGTTCAGGAAATTCTTCCTAATATTCAATGGAATCTCCTTTCCTGTCATTTCCTCTCTTATCTACAATAAGCACTGCTTGAATGTCAAGCAAAAAGGTGGGGGCTAGAAACAATATCATACGAAAGCTGACCGGCACAACCTGGGGATCACAACCAATACAGTGAAGACATCTGCCCTTGCGCTATGCTACTCTGCTGCTGAGAATGCATGCCCAGTGTGGAACACATCTCACCATGCTAAAACAGTAGATGTGGCTCTTAATGAGACATGCCGCATTATCATGGGTGTCTGCACTACACCACTGGAGAAATTACACTGATTAGCCGGTATCGCACCACCTGACATCCGCCGGGAAGGAGCAGCCAATAGTGAAAGGACCAAGGCAGAGACATCTCCAGCTCATCCCCTGTTTGGGTATCAGCCAGCACATCAACGACTTAAATCCAGACATAGTTTTCTAAGATCTACAGAGACACTCGCTGGAACACCTCAGCAAGCGAGAGTCCAAAAGTGGCAGGCTCAAACCCAGAACCTCAACCAATGGCTGATACCAAATGAGAGACTCCCCCTGGGCACACAGAGGACTGGTTGACTTGGAAGGCGCTGAACAGACTGCACTCTGGCACCACGAGATGCAGAGCCAACCTTAAGAAATGGGGCTACAGGGTGGAATCCACGGCATGTGAGTGAGGAGAACGAACCACTGACCACCTGCTGCAATGCACCCTGAGCCCTGCCACATGTCACAATGGAGGACCTTCTTGCGGCAACACCAGAGGCACTCCAAGTGGCCAGATACTGGTCAAAGGACATTTAATCAACTACCAAACTCACACATTTTGTATTTTCTCTGTTTGTTTGCTTTGTTCTGTTAGAAATGTAATATAACTGACTGGCTGCCCTGACACGAGAAATAAATAAATAAATTGCAAAAGAACATGCAGATCAAGAATAGGTCTTTACAGTCACCTACGGACCCATCGCCAAGTCCCAACATTTGGAAGGCATTCAGACACGGCCACAAGGAATCACCTATGATGATGGACTTAGCAATGAGAGACCTCCAAGAACTCTGGTCGCCATCCAATGAGGGACCTCCAAGAGCCCTACTCAAGTCTTGGAAACTCAAGTTTGCACATGTGTGTTGGTGTCTTCAAGTCATCTATTGATCTGTAGCATGGAGCCCCTATGAATGAGACACCTCCAAGGCAACAGTCCTACTCAGCTCTTGCAAAAAGGGACGTGGCTTCCCTTATGGCATCTATTTACATGTGGTTCCGTCTTCTTCTTTGCCTTTCATTCTCATCTTTTTCTAGTGAGTCATGTCTTCTTGTGAGGTGTGGGTTTATATAAATGTAATATAATGTTCTATATAATTCTATATAATATAATTTTCTAAATATAATCTAACTGACTGGCTGCCCTGACACGAGAAATAAAATAAATTTGAACCTATGGTTCCATTGAATCCTAGTTTCAAGGGCAGCTAGGGCTCTCCCTCTTCTGTATGGCACCCTTTCACATCTTTATACATGGCTCTCATCATGTCTCCTCCTCTCCATCTTCTCTTCAGAGGCTAAGCAGACCCAGCTCTTTAAGACGCTCCTCAGAGGGATCATTCATGGGCTCCAGACCTTTGGTCCTTTTCGTCGCCCTCTTCCACTGGACTCCTTCCACTTTAGTTAATATCTCTCTTGAGCTCTAGTCCTTGGAGGGCTGAGCTTGCTTGAGGTTGTAGTTCACATTACAGAGGAGCTTTCCAAGGTGCTGAAACTCATCCTCGGAAGCAGGTTCAGCACTTTAGGGTTTGACTGTTGCTCACTGACAATCAAGTGAATAGATCTTTTCCCTTTTTGTTGGAGACAATCCTCAACCACTCTACTCACATCTTCCTCCTCTTCTTCTGCATCTTCCTCTTCTGGGGATTTGACTATAACGTTGTCCTGAAGGACTTTGCAGCAGCTGTGGCTTTTCTTCCATTGCATTCGACTCTTGCCAGGATTAGAGGCTTTTCTGGCAGTGAAGCAAAGCTAAAAATGCACCGAAGGCCTGCCCGTTTAGACTACTGCAACGCTCTCTACGTGGGGTTGCCTTTGAAGACAGCCCGGAAGCTTCAATTGGTCCAACGTGCGGCAGCCATGATACTAACAGGAGCGAAGCTCAGGGAACATACAACCCCCCTGTTGCGCCAACTCCACTGGCTACCGATTTGCTACCGGGCTCAATTCAAAGTGCTGGCGCTGGCCTATAAAGCCCTAAACGGTTCCGGCCCAAGATACCTATCCGACCGCATCTTGACCTACGAGCCCACCGGGACTTTGAGATCTTCCGGGGAGGCCCTGCTCTCGATCCCGCCTGCTTCACAGGCACGGCTGGCGGGGACGAGAGATAGGGCCTTCTCGGTGGTGGCTCCTTGGCTGTGGAACACCCTTCCCGTGGACATTAGACTGGCTCCTTCCCTGATGATATTCCGCAGGAAATTAAAGACTTGGTTGTTCAAGAAGGCGTTCGAACAAGAAGTGCAATGATTGGTAATGACTATAGGAATGGAACAACGGAAAATGATACTGGATTGTAGTTTGGACGATGAGACGACGCTGAATGGCTTTTGTAGTAATGATGATGTTTTTTGATGTTTTTTGTTTAATGCTGCATTGTGAATTATTTTATACTGTCTTGAATTTTGAATTTTGTTCTTTCTATGTTGTACACCGCTGTGAGTCGCCCCCGGGCTGAGAACAGCGGTATATAAGCAAAGTAAATAAATAAATGAATAAACACAATATACACCTGGAAACTAAACATTCTTATTTTATTTTTAAAGTATTTGACTTATGGAAATGGTTGTAAATGGTTGCCTTGGAAAACAATCTCTTCCATCCCTCTTTTTCAAAAGCATTCAGAGTTGTCAGGCTCTTTCCAGAGGAATTGGATTAGGTTTAGGAGGCAGTAAAAGCGTAAATATGGACTTCTCACCTTCGGGGAGAGCCAGGAAAGAGGTCTGAGAGCCTCCTCGCTTCCCCTGAAACCGGCTGAGGACATGAGCCATAACTTTGTCAACTGCCACATAAAAGCCGAGCAGGATTTATCTGTGTGCGCCTTCATTCCTTTCGGAGAGGAATATAAAACGGGTGCTAAAGGACTTTAATGCATTTGTTGGGGAGAGAGTGAGTGTCTACATGTGCTCCCCAGTGATTTGAGCTCTTCCATCATAATGCACGTTACACACAATTTAATCGGCAGACGATTTATTATGGGATCGCCGCACAAGCGTTTCATTCAACAAATGCTCCACGCAACAGAAAGTCGTTTTCCTGACGTCTTCCCAGGAGATGCCTGCTCCTCACATGCATTTCTCCTTCACTCTCCGGATTTCCCCCGCTGAAAATACTGAGACGTGGAAAACGGTACACATGTGGAACTCCTCTTTTCTTTGGTTATGTTTATGTTTATTTTGTGCATTGTACCTGGCCTGCTGCTCTTCTTTGGAGGCTTAAGGTGCTTTTCTAAATGCCCAGCTGAAATGCGAAATTACTGAAAAGCTTGAAAAGTAAAAACCGCAATGAAATTTCATTAGGAGGAAACAACTGAGTGTCTTCACCTTTTCTTCTTCAGCATCATTGTCATCATCATCACCTTCTTATGCTCATGCTTCTCTTTCTTGTTACTTTTGTCGTTGTTGTTTTTCTTCTTGTTCTTCTTGCTTTTCTTCTTGTTCTTCTTCTTTTTCTACTATTACTACTTGTCCTTTTTCTACTATTGCTTCTTCTTGTTCTTGTTGTAATTCTTCTTTTCTACTATTACTTCATAGAATCATAGAATCCTAGAATCAAAGAGTTGTAAGGGACCTCCTGGGCCATCATCCAGTCCAACCCCATTCTGCCAAGAAGCAGGAATATTGCATTCAAATCACCCCTGACAGATGCCCATCCAGCCTCTGTTTCAAAGCTTCCAAAGAAGGAGCCTCCACCACACTCCGGGGCAGAGAGTTCCACTGCTGAACGGCTCTCACAGTCAGGAAGTTCTTCCTCATGTTCAGATGGAATCTCCTTCCTTGTAGTTTGAAGTCATTGTTCCACATCCTAGTATCCAAGGAAGCAGAAAACAAGCTTGCTCCCTCCTCCCTGTGGCTTCCTCTCACATATTTATACATGGCTATCATATCTCCTCTCAGCCTTCTCTTCTTCAGGATAAACATGCCCAGCTCCTTAAGCCGCTCCTCATAGGGCTTGTTCTCCAGACCCTTGATCATTTGAGTCGCCCTCCTCTGGACACATTCCAGCTTGTCAATATCTCTCTTTAATTGTGGTGCCCAGAATTGGACACAATATTCCAGGTAAAGTGGTCTAACCAAAGCGGAATAGAGCATGGGGAGCATTACTTCCCTAGATCTACACACTAGGTTCCTCTTGATGCAGGCCAAAATCCCATTGGCTTTTTTTGCTGCCACATCACATTCCTGGCTCATGTTTAACTTGTCCATGAGGACTCCGAGATCCTTTTCACACATCCTGCTCTCGAGCCAGGTCTCCTCGTCCCCCATTCTGTATCTTTGCATTTCGTTTTTCCTGCCAAAGGGGAGTATCTTGCATTTGTCCCCGTTGAACTTCATTTTGTTAGTTTTGGCCATTCATCTCTCTAGTCTGTCAAGATCATTTTGAATTCTGCTCCTGTCCTCTGGAGTACTGGCTATCTCTCCCAATTTGGTGTCATCTGCAAATTGGATGATCATGCCTTCTAACCCTTCATTTGAGACATTAATGAATATCCTGACCAGGACCAGGCCCAGGACGGAACCCTGCTTGTGGCCCTCCGCTCGTCACTTCTTTCCAGGATGAAGAGGAGGAAGCCTTGGGGAGAATCACCCTCTGGATTCGTCCATTTAACCAATTACAGATCCACCTCACTGTAGTTTTGCCTCGCCCACCTTGGACTTCTTCTTGTCTTATTCTTTTTCTATGACTACTACTACTTCTTGTCCTTCTTGTTGTCCTTCTTCTTCTTGTCTTCTTGTCCTCCTTTTTCTTTTTCTACTCCTCCTCCTTCTTTTTCTATGACTACTTCTTCTTCTTCTTCTTTCTTGTTGTCATTCCTTTTCTTCTTCTTTTCATTTTCTACTACTATATCTTCTTGCCCTTCTTGTTGTTGTAGTCTTTCTTTTTCTACTACTATTACTACTTCTCTTCCTCTTTTTTATACTACTACTACTTTTCTTTCTTCTTCTTGTTGACACACTTCTTTTTCCACGACTACATCTTCTTGCTGGGCTTAGCACAACAAGGTAAACCACTGTGCTGCAGAAAAATCCTTCCAATCAGATGGTCAAGAGTCCTGGCCCGGGTTGAGCCAAGCACCTGCCATTAGCCCCAGCTCTCCTGCTCAACTAGAAGGTCGAAAGCAGTAATGCGAGTAGATAAAATAGATACCACTTTTAGTCGGAAAGTAATAAAGCCATACTTAAAGGACATCGATCGGAGGAAAGCTCTTGGCATGGAAGATGGAGCAACAGCACCCCCTGTGGCCGGAGTCAAGCATAGCCTCCAAGATGCCAAAAATAAGATGGGAAAAACTGCCTTTACCTCTGTTTGTGTTGTCTGTCCTTGTTAATTGTATAATTGACATTGAATGTTTGCTGTATGTGCATTCTGTAAGGTGCTCTGAGTTCTCTTCGGGTTGAGAAGGACAAGGTATAAATACTGTAAATAAATAAATACATAAATACATTTTTGTCCTTCTTGTTGTTGTCCTTCTTCTTCTTGTCCTCCTTATACTCTTTCTTCTGAAGGTTGACCTTAATGTTGTCTTGAAGGACTTTGAGATTCCTATGGATAATAGTAGTCCCCCCCCCTACAATTGTTCTATTTTCATGGGAGTCTTGCAACACTAAACCCACTGTACATATATGTATTTTAATTATTTTGAAGTTGGAGTAAGATTCCTTGACTTTGTCCAAATTTCCATCTGATTCCATGACTCCAACTCCACAAACCTGGATTTTTGGGTGACTGTGGCATCAAGAGACACGGTTACATGATGCACATCTGTTTTTATGGAAGTCCCAAACCATATATACAAAAGTGGATGGATGGGTCCCTCTTGCTTCCTTGGAGAAGCACTTCAAACAACTTTTTAAGATTCCCAATTTCAGGAATTCAACCTGTTTTACACTCACCAGAACCTTTTCTGCACCAAAGTCTCCAAGATGGGTTATTACACAATATGGTTAAATTCTGGGAAAGGTTATCATTTCTGTTTTATTCCAGGGAAGTCGGGCAGATGCTTCAGTGGGTTGATTTCATTCGAGGAAGCCCTGAGCTGTCCTTTTCGTCAATGATAATTAATTCACACAAAACGAAATTTGCTCAACATGAGGCAGACCATCCTTTTGGCTTCAGGGAGACGTCTTGACAGCCTGACAAATGAGCCGGACCCTTTCATGGAGTCCAAGGTACTCTGGAGTGTGTGTTTGTGGGTTTTTAAAAAAATTGTTGTTTAGTTTGATCGAAAATGCTGAGCACAGATGATTGGAAATGCTGAACGACAAAATCTGTAGGTCTTTGATGGATGCATTCAATTACCATGATTGTGTTTGCCCCCCTGGTCCTTTGGTGGGGACCACGTTGATTATGGAAATGCCATGTTTTGGCAGTCTGCAAATTGCAAGGTTTAACATGGCATACTTTCATTAAGGAAAATTACAAACTTTTGGGTTCCAGGTAGTAGAAGGATTAAAAAAAATCCCCCAACATTATGTATCAAACCAATCAAAATATCCTGCAACCCATTTTGCTATAGCTTTTCACCTGAGTCTCAACCAACTCCACATAGTTTTTCCTCACTCTCTTTTAGCCATCTTGCCTCTTGAGATGAGGAAAGTGAGTATCCAATGGCACCCCGGAAGGCTCCATCATTCGCTACGTAGCCTACATCAGCATATGCAATGTACAGCATGATAGAAGAGGTAAGAAATCCTACTAGTCAACTGCAAAAATGCACAAACAAATATCAAGACAGACGCACCAATAAAGTCCCGATTGAGGTCCACCAATGTGGATTGATCATTCCTAACTAATGTTCTGATGTACAACATGAGTAATGTGCATTGGTGGCATAATGTACCTGTCTGATTGTGTATCAATCCTGACATCAATTGGCCATTTTGTTGGATCCTTTAAAGTAACAGCCACCTCTTCCTGGAAACAGGCATTAGGACACTGCCCAGTTCCAACTGGAGGAGAAGGAGGAGGAGGAGGAGAAAGAAGGAGGAGGAGAAGGAGAAGGAGGAGGAGGAAAAAAGAAAGGGAGAGAAGGAGGAGGAGGAAGGAGAAGGAGAAAGAGAAGGAGGAGGAGGAGGAGGAGGAGGGGAAGGAGGAAAAGAAGGAGGAGAGAAGGAAAAAAGGAAGGAAGGAGAAGGAAGGAGAAGAGGAGGAGAGAGGGAGAAAAAGGAAGGAGGAGGAGGAAGAAGGAGAAAAAAGAAGGAGGAAGGAGAAGGAGAAGGAGGGAAAGGAGGAGGAGGAGGGAAGAAAAGAAGGAGGAGGAGAAGGAAAAAAGAAGGAGGAGAGGAGGAAAGAGAGAAAGAAAGAGAGAGAGAAAAAGAGGAGAGAGAGGAGGAGAGAAAAAGAAGGAGGAGGGAGGAAGGAGAGAGAGAAGGAGAAAAAGAAGGAGGAGAAGGAAAGGGAGGAGGAGAGAGAAGGAGAAAAGAAGGAGGAGGAAGAAGGAGGAGAGGAAAAGAAGGAGGAGGAGGAGGAGAAGGAGGAGGAAGAGGAGGAGAAAAAGAAGGAGAAGGAGGAGAAGGAGAAGAAGGAGGAGGAGGAGGAGAAGGAGAAAGAGAAGAAGGAGAAGGAGAAGAAGTTGGCACTCCCTCCAATACAGTATGACTTCCATATCCAAAAGACCACCTGTATCCACAGTTTCATTTATCCACTTCCAACAAAATATGTCCTCTAGTGCCACTTTGTGGCATAATGGAGCCGGAAGACTTTCGTTTCAATATGTTATGCTATCATACACAATTTTACATATTTAGCAAAGGTAAAGGTGTTCCCCTGATATTAAGTCCAGTCGTGTCCAACTCTGGGACTCTGGTGCTCATCTCCATTTCTAAGCCGAAGAGCTGGTGTTGTCCGTAGACGCTTCCAAGGTCATGTGGCCAGCATGACTGCATGGAGTGTTGTTACCTTCCCACTCCCATTTGCATGTTTTTAAACTGCTAGGTTGGCAGAAGCTGGGGCTAACAGTGGAGGCTCCCCGGATTTGAACCACCAACCTTTCAGCTAGCAAGTTCAACAGCTCAGCAGTTTAACCCACTGCAGCACCAGAGGGCTGTATTTATTTATATGCAATCTGGGAATGCATCTCCCATGGATACAGAAGTTGCATTGTATTTACAAATTCATTTAAAAAGTCATAAGAACCCATAAAGTATTGGGATTCCTATGGCCTTGCTCCAGCGCAATGACAGGCAGCGCTTCCATGGTACAAAGCACTATGTTTTCTGTGCGGAAAAATGCTGTTTTCTGTGCAATCCAATCACATGCACATTTGGTGTAGAATGAAGTCTGCAGTTATAAAGAAAACAGGCATTTTCTTTGCACAGGAAATCTTATTTCTGCACTAGGATATTATTTTCTGCACAAAGAAGTGGTTTCCAGCGTAAAACAAATCCATACGAAATTTGTGCAGAATCTGTCTGGAACTGTGAAAATTCTCATCAAGGTTCCTTGGCATTTGAAGAATTATATTTCACTTTTTAAAAAAGTATCCTTTAAAAATGGTGATCGTGTTCAGCCACTTTGGCTTGGATTTCCTTGGAGAAAAACAAAGCCGTTAACACTTTTGCAAGGTTGGGATGTGGCCCAAACGCCTGCCTGCCTCCTCTTTGGGTGATTTAGAGGGCTCTTCCAGGTATTGTTTTGACCTGATTCGACGGAGCTTTTGGATCCTACCCAGAAGGCAACTGGCCCTGACTGGTAAGAAGATTCATCTTGCAAAGACGGACCCAATAAATCAATGTTTTGAAATAATTACGGAATTGCATTTCTTTTTATAAAAAATAGTTTGTTTACTTCTAAATTTATGTTGGCTTAACTTCGACTTTCCCAGGCCCTTGGTAGCAGTTCCAAAACTTGGAGGCTGCTGCACTCACCTGGGATCAAGGAAGATCGGTATTGTTTTCCCAACTACAATGAATTTTACTTACACAGAAGAGCATTAGAATGGCATAAAACCCGCTTTGGTGACTCTAGGTGTGTCTACACTAGGCATGTGCAAACTTGGGGCCTCCAGGTGTTTTGGACTCCAGCTCCCAAATTCCCAACATCTACTGGCTGTTAGGAATTTTGGGAGTTGGAGTCCAAAATACCTGGAGGCCCCAAGTGTGCCCATGCCTGGTGTGGACGCACCCAGAGTGGAGACCAAAACATCTGGAGAGCTGAAGTTTGCCCATGCCTGGTGCAGACACACCCAGAGTGGAGTGGAAACATCCGGAGGGCTGAAGTTAGCCCATGCCTGGTGTACACACACCCAGAGTGGAGACCAAAATATCTGGAGGATTGAATTTTGCCCATGCCTGGTGTAGACACACCTGGAATGGAGTGGAAACATCTGAAGGGCCCAAGTTTGCCCATGCCTGATGTAGACACACCCAAAGTGGAGACAAAAACACCTGGAGGGCCCAAGTTTGCCCATGCCTGGTGCAGACACACCCAAAGTGGAGATCAAAACACCTGGAGGGCCCAAGTTTGCCCATGTCTGGTGTAGACACACCCAGAGTGGAGACCAAAACATCTGGAGGATTGAAGTTTACTCATGCCTGGTGTAGACACACCCAGAGTGGAGACCAAAACGTCTGGAGGGGTGACGTTTGCCCATGCCTGGTGTAGACACACCCAGAGTGGAGACCAAAACATCTGGAGGGCCCAAGTTTGCCCATGCCTGGTGTAGTTACTTACTTAGGTGATCCCTCGTTGGCCGAGTAGTATAGTCTTCCACGGTCAGTGTACTGGTGGGTCTGGAGGTAACTGTGGAGCCCTATTCTTGACCTGCATCTTCTCCCACAGTGAGGGCATTGGTTTCCAGGTGGAAGGCGTTCTCGGTCGGGATTGGCTTGACGCGCCTTCCTCCTGGCACGTTTCTCTCTTTCACCCTCTATTCGTGCCTCTTCAAATTCTGCAGCACTGCTGGTCACAGCTGACCTCCAGCTGGAGCGCTCAGGCGCCAGGGCTTCCCAGTTTCATTTCGAGGGGGGGGGCTGAATTTTTTTTCAGGGGGGGTTTCGGGGGGGGCTGAGTTTCGGGGGGGGCTGAGTCTGAGTGAAAGAGGGTCTAGCCTAGCAAACCTTTTGTATCATTACCCCAATACCCCCATGCATATGGTATATATTGAGTATGGTGATCAGATCATGATATGAATAAACATAACAGTTTAAATAATGCACCAGTAAGGCCTTTTCGCAAACCACCATGAGAATTTGGGGGGGGGCTGAAGCCCCCCGAGCCCCCCCCGCTCATGGGCCAGGGCTTCCCAGTTCTCGGTGTCTATGCCAGAGTTTTTAAGGTTGGCTTTGAGCCCATCTTTAAATCTCTTTTCCTGTCCACTAACATTCCGTTTTCCGTTCTTGAGTTCAGAGTAGAGCAACTGCTTTGGGAGACGGTGGTCGGGCATCGGACAACGTGGCCGGTCCAGCGGAGTTGATGGCGGAGGACCATCGCTTCAATGCTGGTGGTCTTTGCTTCTTCCAGCACGCTGACGTTTGTCCGCTTGTCTTCCCAAGAGATTTGCAGGATTTTCCGGAGGCAGATCTGATGGAATCGTTCCAGGAGTTGCATGTGACGTCTGTAGACAGTCTACGTCTCGCAGGCGTAGAGCAGGGTTGGGAGGACAATAGCTTTATAGACAAGCCCCTTGGTCTCCCTACGGATGTCCCGGTCCTCAAACACTCTCTGTTTCATTCGGAAAAATGCTGCACTCGCAGAGCTCAGGCGGTGTTGTATTTCGGCACCAATGTTGACTTTGGTGGAGAGGTGGCTGCCAAGGGAGTGGAAATGGTCCACATTTTCTAATGTGACACCATTAAGCTGTATCTCTGGCATTGGAGAGGGGTTGGTTGGTGACTGCTGGAACAACAATGAGAGGCTGAGCTTCTTGTATGCTTTTGCAAAGGTGTTTAGATGATGATGATTTATTATCATGTCATCAGCAACCATTGTATTACAATTCTAACAGAGCAAAACAAACACAGCGATTAAAAAGAAAAAGGGGGGGAAAGGAAAAAAACACACAGATTTTGCAGATTTAGTAGTTGGTTAAATGTCCTTTGACCAGTATCTGGCCACTTGGAGTGCCTCTGGGGTTGCCGCAAGAAGGTCCTCCCTTGTGCATGTGGCAGGGCTCAGGGTGCATTGCAGCAGGTGGTCAGTGGTTTGCTCTTCTCCACACTTGCATGTCGTGGATTATTCCACTTTGTGGCCCCATTTCTTAAGATTGGCTCTGCATCTCGTGGTGCCAGAGCGCAGTCTGTTCAGCGCCTTCCAAGTCGCCCAGTCTTCTGAGTGCCCAGGGGGGAGTCTCTTGTCTGGTATCACCCATGAATTGAGGTGCTGGGTTTGGGCCTGCCACTTTTGGACTCTCGCTTGCTGGGGTGTTTCAGCGAGTGTCTCTGTAGATCTAAGAAAACTATGTCTTGATTTAAGTCGATGATGATGATGATGATAATGATGATGATGATGATAAACTTTATTTGTGTCCCGCCCTATCTTCCCAAGGGGACTCAGGGTGGATTCCAACATAACAATGGCAATCATTCAATGCCTACATAGAATACATGGTACTAACATAAAATCCCAGGCAAACCCCACATATAAAAGTAGCATTAAAACCTAACATCAAATTAAAACCTGTGGTTTGTAGGTCTTCTTCTGGATGAGTATAGACTACGTTATCATCATCATATTAGAGTTCTATAACAGGGGTCTCTAATTGATAAGTGCATCATAAACTGAAGATGATTTGATGGCAAATAACCACAAGAAGGGTCTCTTCTTGCTACATTTATCATTCTTCAAATTTTCCTCCTTTCCCAGGCCTCTGAGAGGGAGAACTTCATTTTCCTCTTCATTACGTAATTTGTTTTGTCCTCCGTTGCTTCATTTGCCATAAAAAGTAAAATATCTTCTGAATCCCTCCCCTTATGGGTTCAGCTTGAAGCCAAAGTGCACTCTTGGCTTCCTTTCAAAGGCAAGGATAGTTTTTGGTTTTTTAGAAAATATATATATTTGTAGCAGATATTTATTGTGCATGAAATACATACGGACAGAGCATTGGGACAAAACAATAGTGTGGGTTACGTAATTTCTAAGAAACCTGGTTATGGTTAGAGTATCCCCTTCCATTAGAGCTCTGGTCATCTCCCACACATCGGTCTTTCTGGCATCAGTTTAAATCTATATCCATTCAAACAACTTTTGGGGAAATAACGGAACGCTTAATGCATCTGTCTGGGTTATGTTGACTACATTTGAGCAGATGTTCCAATTGGAAGTATGAAATACTTGCAAATACAGACATGGAAATGTGCTTCGAGATTTACATTTTTACATATCTGTGATTTGCATTGGCATTATTTACCAGAGGAAGCAAAAGATCTTGTAAAGCTACAATTATCACAGTGCCATAAGCATTGAGTGCCATGGCAATTAAAAGTGGTATCAAACTGCATTAAGTCTACAGTGTAGACCAGTGTAGGCCCTCCAGACGTTTTGGTCTCCACTCTGGGTGTGTCTACAGCAGGCATGATGACATGATGCCAACAGTCATGGACAGCAATGGCTCCCAAAGTGACCCATTTAAAGTGGAATCGGGTGTCAAACAGGGATGTGTTATTGCCCCAACTTTATTCTCCATCTTCATCGCTATGATACTTCACCTTGTTGATGGGAAGCTTCCCACCGGAGTGGAAATCATCTATCGGACAGATGGCAAGCTATTCAACCTCAGCAGACTGCAAGCCAAAACCAAGGCTACAACAACATCTGTTATTGAACTCCAGTATGCTGATGACAATGTCATCTGTGCCCATTCAGAAGAAGACCTACAAGCCACTCTAAACACCTTTGCAGAAGCATACGAGAAGCTCGGCCTATCATTGAACATTGAGAAAACCAAAGTACCTTTTCAGCAAAAGGCATCTATCAGTCACTCCATAATGCCGAACATATTGCTTAATGGTGTAATGTTAGAAAACGTTGACCATTCCCGCTCCCTTGGTAGCCACCTCTCCACAAAAGTCAACATCAACACTGAAATACAACACCGTCTGAGCTATGCAGGTGCAGCATTTTCTCAAATAAATCAGGTAGTGTTTGAGGATCAGGACATCCGTAGGGAGACCAAGATGCTTGTTGATGAAGCTATTGTTCTCCCAACCCTGTTACATGCCTGCAAAATGTGGGCCATCTACAGATGTCACTCTCAACTTCTGGAATGATTCCACCAGCATTGCCTCTGTAAAACCCTGTCAATCTCTAGGAACTGCTAAACAAATGTCAGAGTTCTGGAAGAAGCAAAGACCAACAGCATTGAAGCAATGATCCCTTGCCATCAACTCCACTGGACTGAATGCCATGTTGTCTGAATGCCCAAAGATCACCTTCTCCCAAAGCAGTTACTCTACTCCCAACTCAAGAATGTTACTGGACAAAAAGAGAGATTTAAAGATGGGCTTAAAATAACAAAGCCAGCGGACCTGACGGGATCCCTGGTGTAATCTTTAAAGAGGGTGAATCTGGGAGAGATGTGTCAAGAGCAAGGAGCATCAAGCCAACCCTTGTCAGGACTGCCACCCATATGGAAAGTAATGCTCTCATTGCAAAAGAACATGCAGATCAAGAATAGGTCTTTACAGTCACCTACGGACCCATCGCCAAGTCCCGACATTTGGAAGGCAATCAGACACGGCCACAAGGAATCACCTATGATGATGGACTTAGCAATGAGAGACCTCCAAGAACTCTGGTCGCTATCCAATGAGAGACCTCCAAGAGCCCTACTCAAGTCTTGGAAACTCAAGTTTGCACATGTGTGTTGGTGTCTTCAAGTCATCTATTGATCTGTAGCATGGAGCCCCTATGAATGAGACACCTCCAAGGCAACAGTCCTACTCAGCTCTTGCAAAAAGGGACGTGGCTTCCCTTATGGCATCTATTTACCTGTGGTTCCGTCTTCTTCTTTGCCTTTCATTCTCATCTTTTTCTAGTGAGTCATGTCTTCTTGTGAGGTGTGGGTTTACTTTGAGATGTTCACCTCTTTATCTTCATTGAGGAAAGTCAGAGAATCATAGAATCATAGAATCAAAGAGTTGGAAGAGACCTCCTGGGCCATCCAGTCCAACCCCATTCTGCGAAGAAGCAGGAATATTGCATTCAAAGCACCCCTGACAGATGGCTATCCAGCCTCTGCTTAAAAACCTCCAAAAAAGGAGCCTCCACCATGCTCTGGGGCAGAGAGTTCCACTGCTGAACGGCTCTCACAGTCAGGAAGTTCTTCCTCATGTTCAGATGGAATCTCCTTTCTTGTAGTTTGAAGCCATTCCTCCATTGCATCCTAGTCTCCAGGGAAGCAGAAAACAAGCTTGCTCCCTCCTCTTCCCTGTGGCTTCCTCTCACATATTTAGACATGGCTATCATGTCTCCTCTCATCCTTCTCTTCTTCAGGCTAAACATGCCCAGCTCCTTAAGCCGCTCCTCATAGGGCTTGTTCTCCAGACCCTGGATCATTTTAGTCACCCTCCTCTGGACACATTCTAGCTTGTCAATATCTCAGGCATGGGATTAGCAGTGGTTAGCTCTCTCTGGTCATATTTTCTTCTCGTTAATATCTCAGGCATGGGATTACCATTTGGTTAACTCTCTCTGGTCATATTTTCTTCTTGTTCATACATGCGTTCATACAATTTATAATACTCATGAGGTCAGGTAACCGTGTTGTTTGTCCAGAGGCGGCCCTAGGTAATTTTCAACGGTAAGCAAACAGTATTCCCCCCCCCCCCCCCAACCAATCACTGATATATATTTTCTGTTCGTCATGGGAGTTCTGTGTGCCATATTTGGTTCAATTCCATCATTGGTGGAGTTCAGAATGCTCTTTGATTGTAGGTGAACTATACATCCCAGTAACTACAACTCGCATATGTCAAGGTCTATTTTCCCCCAAGAGCACCTCAAGAGCGCCCCTGGGCAAAATCAACTAGACTGCAAATGCTTCCTTTGCGTAATGGGTTGAGCCACCCCTGTGTTCGTCCCACCACGAGGAGAGCCATTGAACCAACTTTGTAGAGGTGCGCTTATGCACAGGTAAATCCAAGTCTTGCTGAGACACCACACAGGATTTGTAGTGATTACACAACCAGGGTCTCCATCCATGCATTGCGCTATGGCCGAAGCAAACAGAAAAGACAACAAAGCCATTTGCTACGGTCACTGTCAATTAGATTACTTAGGGATTGGAGATTTTGCATCTCTAGCTTCTGATAAGGGTTTAAGATAACTCAGGGGAGGGGTCACAACGGGGCCAGAAATCTTGCTTTTATTGCAGCACAAGGCCTTTTGCATTCAGCTGGAGGAACATGATCTCGGATGAAGTAACTGTGATGTGCGAGGCCCTTCCAGGCCGACAGAGTTTGCCCCGAGGCTGCCTTTATGGAGCGATGGGCCGATGGCCAGGGACCGGCAACAGAGCCTCCTCCATTTAGGATGCTCCCACCAGGCTCAATCGCTTTCATCTTCCCAGTTCCATCCATTACTCATCCTTCTAAGAGCTTGTGGCTTCAGGAAGTTTGAGATACGAGGGAGCCCCTCGGAGGCCCCTCTGCAGGAAGAGCAGACAAACATATCCAGCGGGAAAATGCTATGAGCTGCAAAGGTTTCCTTCAGCCCTTGCGCGGTCTTGGGTGCCTCCATCTCAGTTGCCCTCTCCTTTCCTCCTTCCCTTCTCCTGAACCTCCTCCTTCCTCTTCTTCCTCCTCAACCATCTTTTTGTCACTTCATAGAATCATATGAAGGGACCACACGGCCCATCTAGTCCAACCCCCTTTTGCCATGCAGGAAAAGCACAATCCTCCCTCCTGTTTCCTTCCCTCCTGTATGTTTTCTTTCCTTCTTCCATAATCTCCTCCTTTTCTTTCTTCTTCTCCTTTACATCTTCTTTCCTTCTTCCACATCCTGTTTAACTTTTCTTCCTCTTCCTCTTTCTTCCTCTTCCTCTCCTCCTCGTTTTTCTTCTCCATCCTTCTCCTTCTTTCTTCCTTCTCCTCCTCTTCCTCCTCCTCCTCCTCCTCTCCTCCTCTTCTCCTTCCTCCTCCTCCTCCTCCTCCTCTCCTTTACATCTTCTTCCTTTCTTTGTCTTTCTTCTTTGCCTTTCTCCTTCTTCCTCCTTCTTCTTCCTCCTCTTCTCCCTCTTGTTTTCTTCTTTCCATCCTGTCTTCTTCCCTTCTTCCATGGCCTCCTCATCTTCTTCCTCCTCCTCCCTCTTGCTTCCTTCCTCCTCTCCTTTACATCTTCTTCCTTTCTCTTCCTCCTTTGCCTTTTCTCTTCCTTCCTCTTCCTTCCGCTCCTCCCCTCTCTCTTTTCTTCTTTCCATCCTTCTTCCCTTCTTCCATGGCCTCCTTCTCCTCTTCTTTGTCTTCCTCCTTCCTCTTCCTTCCTTCCTTCTCGCCTTTACATCTTCTTCCCTTCTTCCTCCTTTGCCTTCCTCCTTCTTTCTCCTCTTCTCCTCCCTTTTGTTTTCTTCTTTCCATCCTGTCTTCTTCCCTTCTTCCATGGCCTCCTTGTCTTCCTCCTCCTCCTCTCTTGCTTCCTTTCTCCTCTCCTTTACATCTTTCCCCCTTCTTTCTCTTCCTCCTTTGCCTTCCTCCTTCCTCCTCCTCCTCTCCTATCTCTTTTTCTTCTTTCCATCCTTTTTCTTCCCTTCTTCCATGACCTTCTCCTCCTCTTTTTCGTCTTCCTCCTCCTCCCTCTTCCTCCCTCCCTCCATCTTCTTCCCTTCTTCCTTCTTTGCCTTTCTCCTTCTTCCTCCTCTCCTCCTCCCTCTTGTTTTCTTCTTTCCATCCTTTATGACTTCTTCCCTCTTCCATGACCTCCTCCTCCTCCTCCTCCTCCTCTATCTGGGCTTGATGGTTGATGGAGGAAACTTTGAGATGGATGCAGAGGACCCCATCTTGTGCATGTCTATGTCCCCCCCCCAATATGCCAGCCCTCGTCTTCTGTATGTGAGGGGATTGACCTCTCCCCTGACCGCTTTATGGGGTCACCCCTTGAATTGCAGAAGCGCCCTGTCCCTCTCCCGATGTGCGTGAATATTTATCAGGTCCATCGGGGCGTCAGACCTCCTTATTTTTATGCAGGCGCTCCATCTCACTTTGAAGCTGTGACAATTTTATCACCCCTTCCTTCTCCTCGAGCATTAAAAAGATAGATCTGCTCTCTGGTTCGATTTGCCCTCTTAAACCTGCCTCTCCGAAACCATAACTGGCAAATGCGCCTCTTGCTGTTGACAGGCTGCGCTGAATATTTATGGAAAGTGGAGGTAGCAATGTCTGCGGCTTCGTTTAGGCATTCCTATCCCTCCCGGTATGGAGAAATCATAGATGCCATGGCACCACAAGAGGAATGGCACGAAAACAAGGGTTTCCTTCCCTTTCCCAGCATTGCAAAGACAGTGGAGACGGCTCTGGCCTAGAAGTCCATTCCTTTGCTTCTTTTCCTTGGGTGATTTAATAGTATTTCTAAATGCTCGACTGAAGTTTTACATGACTGCAATTCTAGAAATGTGGAGACTGCAGGATGAATTCATTTTGGAGGCAGAGCTCATAATGGAATAGGGCAATGCCTTCATTGAAAGCCAAACAGATGGAAAGGTATGGTAGTGGTTTTATTGCAAGTCTCTGTTTTGGAGAGGAAAAAGCATGGTACCTGGATTTCAGGAAGGCCTTCTTCGACAAGGTCCCCCATGACCTCCTGGCAAGGAAACTAGTCCAATGTGGGCGAGGCAAAACTACGGTGAGGTGGATCTGGAATTGGTTGAATTGACGAACCCAGAAGGTGGTTCTCCCCAAGGCTTCCTCCTCTTCATCCTGGAAAGAAGTGTCGAGTGGAGTGCCACAAGCAGGGTTCCATCCTGGGCCCGGTCCTGCTCAGGATCTTCATTCATGATTTCTTAGATGAAGGGCTAGAAGGCAGGATCATCAAGTTTGCAGACAACACCAAATGGGGAGGGAGAGCCAAGACTCCAGAGGACAGGAGCAGGAGTCAAAATGATCTTGACAGATTAAAGAGATGATGGGCCAAAACTCACAAAATGAAGTTCAACAGTGACAAATGCAAGAATCATAGAATCATAGAATCAAAGAGTTGAAAGAGACCTCATGAGCCATCCAGTCCAACCCCTGCCAAGAAGCAGGAATATTGCATTCAAATCACCCCTGACAGATGCCCATCCAGCCTCTGTTTAAAAGCTTCCAAAGAAGGAGCCTCCACCACACTCCCTCTGGGGCAGAGAGTTCCACTGCTGAACGGCTCTCACAGTCAGGAAGTTCTTCCTCATGTTAGGATGGAATCTCCTTTCCTGTAGTTTGAAGCCATTGTTCCGCATCCTAGTCTCTAGGGAAGCAGAAAACAAGCTTGCTCCCTCTTCCTCCCTGTGGCTTCCTCTCACATATTTATACATGGCTATCATATCTCCTCTCAGCCTTCTCTTCTTCAGGCTAAACATGCCCAGCTCCTTAAGCCGCTCCTCATAGGGCTTGTTCTCCAGACCCTTGATCATTTAGTCTCCCTCCTCTGGACACATTCCAGCTTGTCAATATCTCTCTTCAATTGTGTGCCTAGAATTGGACACAATATCCAGTGTGGAGACTCCACTTAGGCAGAAAAAAACAAAATGCAAAGATACAGAATGGGAGATGCCTGGCTTGAAAGCAATATCTGTGAAAGAGATCTTGGAGTCCTCGTGGAAGTTAAACATGAGCCAACAATGTGATGTGGCGGCAAAAAAAGCCAATGGGATTTTGGCCTGCATCAATAGGAGCTAGTGTCTAGATCTAGGGAAGTCATGCTCCCCATGCTCTATTCCGCTTTGGTTAGACCACTTTACCTGGAATATTGTGTCCAATTCTGGGCACCACAATTCAAGAGAGATATTGACAAGCTGGAATGTGTCCAGAGGAGGGCGACTAATGATCAAGGGTCTGGAGAACAAGCCCTATGAGGAGCGGCTTAAGGAGCTGGGCATGTTTAGCCTGAAGAAGAGAAGGCTGAGAGGAGATGATAGCCATGTATAAATATGTGAGAGGAAGCCACAGGGGAGGAGGGAGCAAGCTTGTTTTCTGCTTCCTTGGAGACTAGGACGCAATGGAACAATGGCTTCAAACTACAAGAGAGGAGATTCCATCTGAACATGAGGAAGAACTTCCTGACTGTGAGAGCCGTTCAGCAGTGGAACTCTCTGCCCCTTCAAACTGCAGGAATGAAAGGAGATTCCACCTGAACATTAGGAAGAACTTCCTGACTGTGAGATCCGTTCAGCAGTGGAACTCTCTGCCGCAGAGTGTGGTGGAGGCTCCTTCTTTGGAAGCTTTTAAACAGAGGCTGGATGGCCATCTGTCAGGGGTGATTTGAATGCAATATTCCTGCTTCTTGGCAGAATGGGGTTGGACTGGATGATGGCCCAGGAGGTCTCTTCCAACTCTTGGATTCTATGATTTTATAAATAATAATAATAATAATCATCATCATCATCATCATCATCATCATCATCATCAGCCACAGGTTAGGTATTCTGTAATGCAACATATCATTTGTTTTTGGATTATATGAATGTTTCCATTAGAAAATGCATAAGGTGTGTGTGGACTGTCAGATCTGGTCCAGATTCATCATTGGTAGGGCTCACAGTCTCCTTTTCATGTGGGCAGACTAAAACCCCCATCATCCATGGCCACCCCCAACCCAACCAGTTGTTAACTTTGGTCATGAGGGTTAGTGTGCCAGGTTTCGGCCAGATCCATCATTGGTGGGGCTCACAGTATTTTTTTCATGTGGGTGGACTAAAACCCCCATCATCCATGGCCACCCTCAACCCAACCAGTTGTTAACTTTGGTCATCAGGGTTAGTATGCCAGGTTTGGGCCAGATCCATCATTGGTTGGCTTCATAGTATTTTTTTTTCATGTGGGCAGACTAAAACTCCCATCATTCATGGCCAAACCCTCCCAACCGAACTAGTTGCTATCGCTGGTCAGGAGAGTTAATGTGCCAGGTTTGGGCCAAATCCATCTTTGGTGGGCTTTTTTTATTTAGTTATTTATTTCGTATATTTCTGCCCCGCCCTTCTCCCCCTGGGCAGCCTCACATAAGCATCAAATGATGCTAACAACATATACACCATAAAATTGCAATTAAAACAGTAAAATCATTTTAATAACATTATACAAAATCATCAATACATTCATTTAAGAATACATTAACGTGCCAGTAAAGCCAAAATCAAGCCGAGAGAATCCAATGTCATAAAAATTCCAAAATTCTTTTCCATATTGTGGCTATCCTCTAGTTGAATGCCTCGATGCTCTCTGGATGCGGGGTGAACTACAACTCCAATCATGCTGGCTCATCCCCCCCCCCCCCCCCCCCCCCCGGTGTGTTCTGTTGGTCATGGGTGGTTTGTGGTGCCAAGTTTGGTCTAGACCCGCCACTGGTGGGTTCACTGCGCTCTATGGTTGTGGAGTGTACTACAATTCCCATCATGCTGTGTCAATCCTCTCAAAGTCTTCCAGTATATTCCGTCAGTCAAGTTGGACCTTTTGTGCTAAGTTCAGTCCATATCCATCACTAGTGAGGTGAGGCGGGGTGAACTACAACTCCCATTGTGTGTGTTCTGCTGGTCATGGGGGATCTGTGTGCCACTTTTGGTCCAGATCCACCATAGGTGAAGTTCACGGTGCTCTCTGGATGTGGAGCGAACTACAATTCCCATTATGCAGTGTCAATTCCCCCAAACTCCTCCAGTATATTCTGTCAGTCAAGTTGGGTCTATGTTCCAAGTTTGGTCCATAGCCATCATTGGTGGGGTGGGTGCTCTTTGGAGGCAGGGTGAACTACAACTCCCATTGTGTGTGTTCTGCTGGTCATGGGAGATCTGTGTGCCAATTTTGGCCCAGATCCACCCTTGGTGGGGTTCACAGTGCTCTCTGGATGTGGAGCGAACTACAATTCCCATCATGCTGTGTCCATCCCCCCAAACTCCTCCAGTATATTCTGTTAGTCAAGTTGGGTCTGTGTTCCAAGTTTGGTCCATAGCCATCATTGGTGGGGTGGGTGCTCTTTGAACTACAACTCCCATTGTGTGTGTTCTGCTGGTCATGGGGGATTTGTGCGCCAATTTTGGTTCAGATCCACCCTTGGTGGGGTTCACAGTGCTCTCTGGATTTGGAGCGAACTACAATTCCCATCATGCTGTATCAATCCCCCCCAAACTCCTCCAGTATATTCTGTCAGTCAAGTTGGGTCTGTGTTCCAAGTTTGGTCCATAGCCATCATTGGTAGGGTGGGTGCTCTTTGAACTACAACTCCCATTGTGTGTGTTCTGCTGGTCGTGGGGGATCTGTGTGCCAAGTGTGGTCCAGATACATTGTTGGTGGGAGTCACATCATGAAGCTGATAATGACATACATATACACACACATACGATGTAGATGTTGGTGGCTTAGGAACAGAGGGGCCCCTCTTCCTCCCACTCCTCGTTCCACTCATGCCTCGCTCTCCGTCTCTCCACCTCTCCCCATTATTCCCTGTATTCCTCTTGAGCTACTTAAGTGGAGATCCCACCATTTCTCCCTCTGAGCTGCCAGCAAAGAGAGAGAGAGAGAGACATAGAGCAAGAAAGCAAGCAAGCAAGCTGTTCTCTGTTGCTGACAGACACGATTGCCTAATGGCCCTTGAGCCGCTAATGGAAGACGTCCTCCTCAGGGACACATCAGCAGGCCTTCCGTGTCCCTTGCAAAGAGAAGGACCCGGCTGGGGCTTCCTAGAAAGCAGAAGGAGAGGCCAGTGCCAGTCACAGAGGGTTCTCTCGCCTCTCCTCAGGGAGAAATTTAATACCGGGCAGAAAGAGAAGAAGAATCCTAGATACCTAGAGTTGGAAGAGACCTCGTGGGCCATCCAGACCAACCCTATTCTGCTAAGAAGCAGGAAAATTGCATTCAAAGCACCCCTGACAGAGGACCATCCAGCCTCTGCTTCAAAGCCTCCAAAGAAGGAGCCTCCACCACGCTCTGGGCAGAGAGTTCCACTGCTGAACAGCTCTCTCACACAGCCAAGAAGTTCTTCCTCCTGTTCAGGTGGAACCTTCTTATTTTCCTGTCGTTTGAAGCCATGGCTCCCTTGGGTCCTAGTCTCCAGGGCAGCAGAAAAGAAGCCCGCTTCCTCTGCCCTAGGACTTCCCCTCAACTCGTCTCCTCTCCGCCTCCTCTTCTACAGGCTAAACATGCCCAGCTCTTTCAGCCACTCCTCATAGGGTTTGTTCTCCAGACCCTAGATTCTTTGAGTTACCTTCTACCTCTGGACACATTCCAACTTAGAGTCAACATCTCCCTTCCATTGCGGTGCCCAGAATGGGACACAGCGGCCAGGATGTTAACCGGGGCCCCTTACAGAGAGAGGTCAACCCTCCTGTTCAAGGAGCTCCACTGGTTGCCGTTTATTTTCCGAGCCCAATTTAAGGTGCAGGTGCTTACCTACAAAGCCCTGAACGGTTTGGGACCAGCCTACCTGCGTGACCGCATCTCCGTCTACGAACCCACGCGTTCACTTCGTTCATCTGGAGAGGCCCTGCTCGTGATCCCGCCTGCATCGCAAGCGCGTTTGGTGAGGACACGAGACAGGGCCTTTTCTGTGGTGGCCCCCCGACTCTGGAACACCCTCCCCAAAGATCTTAGACAGGCCCCTACACTGGCAGTCTTCAGAAAGAACTTGAATACCTGGCTGTTCCGATGTATCTTTCCAGAATAGGAAAACTCCAATACCAAGTCCCAGAAGCACTTTAGTAGAACTAAGATTGCCGCACACCGCACACTTCACTTGCCCTATAATGCCTTACATACCACCTGTCACATCAGCACTTTTAATTCTGTACCCTTCACTCTGGCCAGGCCCAGTTTTATTGTGTCTTAGCGTATTGTTTATTGCTTGTTGTTTATATTGCTTTAATTGTTTTGAATTTGCTTTAGGTGTTGTATTGTTGTATTGTGTGTTGAGGCCTCGGCCTTTGTAAGCCGCATCGAGTCCTTCGGGAGATGCTAGCGGGGTACAAATAAAGTTTAATAATAATAATAATTCCAAGTCAAGTGGTCTGACCAAGGCAGAAGAGAATAGAGCACGGGGAGCAGGACTTCCCTGGATCTACCTACTAGGCTCCTCTTGATGCAGGCCAAAATCCCATTGGCTTTTTTTAGCCACTGCAGGACATTCCTGGCTCATGTCCCCTTTCCTCCCCACGAGGACTCCAAGATCTCTTTCACACGCCCTGCTCTCAAGCCAGGCATCGTCCCTCATTCTGTCTCTTTGCATTTCCCTTTTTCTGCCTAAGTGGAGTCTCTTGCATTTGTCCCCGTTGAACTTTCTTTTGAAAGTTTTGGCCCATCATCTCTCTCTTCTGTGAAGATCACTTTGAATTCTGCTCCTGTCCTCTGGAGTCTTGGCTCTCCCTTCCAATTTCGTCCCATCTGCAGACTTGATGATCCTGCCTTCTCACCCTGTATCTAAGTCATTAATAGAGATTCTAAGCATGAACCAGACCTAGGACGGAATCCTGCTGATGGCGCTCCACTCGCCCCTTCTTTCCAGGATGAAGAGGAGGAAGCCTTGGGGAGAAGCACCTTTTGGATTCCTTCACTTAACCAATTCCAGATCCACCTCACCATAGTTTTGCCCAGCCCACATTGAACTAGTTTCCTTGCCAGAAGGTCATGGGGGACCTTATCAAAAGAGGGAAGTCCTTCCTGAAATCCAGATACGCTCCATCCATGGCATTCCCTGCATCTTCTCAGGCTGGAACTCTATTGAAAACAATTGGCACTGACAAAATTACCCCTTGTCAGCTGCAAATGGCCACCCTGCTCGGATCTGTATACATTATTGACTGATACATCACACAGTCCTAGACACCTGGGAAGTGTCTGACGTGTGATCCAATACAACAGCCAGCAGAGTGATCTTGTTTGCTGTGGACTCATCTTGTTGTGTATCTAATAATAATAATAATAATAATAATAATAATAATAATAATAATAATAATAATACAACATCACACAGTCCTAGGCACTTGGGAAGGGTCCAACGTGTGATCCAATACAACAGCCAGCAGAGTGATCYTKTCTRCTRTGGACTCATCTTGTTGTGTATCTAATAATAATAATAATAATAATAATAATAATAATAATAATAATAATAATAATAATAATACAACATCACACAGTCCTAGRCACTTGGGAAGGGTCCGAAGTGTGATCCAATACAACAGCCAGCAGAGTGATCTTGTCTGCTATGGACTCATCTTGTTGTGTATCTAATAATAACAATAATAATAATAATACATCCTGGGCACTTGGGAAGCGTCCGACGTGTGACCCAACACAATAGCCAGCAGAGTGATCTTGTTTGCTGTGGACTCATCTTGTTGTGTAATAATAATGTGTAATAGTGCAAAACCACACTTGGATCCGGGCTTGCATTCCACTTTGCATTCTTTTCGGAGTCCCTTTCACCAACGAAACAAGGCATGACCTCCTCCTCGCAGGTGCAAGCGCAAACAAATACAACCTGGATTGCCATGTGAACCTAACAAGGCTTCCAGCTCCTTGACCGTTTGGCTTATCTTTCTCCATCGGACCCCACGCAAACAGGGTGGTTCTTGGTGACGAGAAGGGAGCCTTTGATCGAGCAAGCCTTGCAAACGTTGGAGCGAGGCTGCTGTCCTTTTTTCTCTGAGCAAAGGTCGCTCCGAAGAGCCAGAGCCAGGCCTGCGGCACGCCATGTTCTACTGTATTTGGCACGGCCCGCCATCTATTTACTCGGCTTTTGTTGATATTTTTAGTTACGCTGCTTCCCCCATCCCATGCCACCCCCAAAGCCCATGGGAAGAGGGACAGAATTAGCTTCCGCCCACCAAAGCCTGAGCCCAGTTTCAGAAGCAGGTCACCAAGTCAGGGTGTGTTTCCAAAAAAGGCCGTTCCGCCCAAAACAATCTTGCGTTTCTTTCTGCATTGGGTGACTCGTTTTGAAAGCAGATGAACGGCCAATTGCTAACAGCTTCAAGATCCAGATGGTGCATGGTCGGTTTTATTATGATGGGGGTTTGGTGGCAATTTCAAAATGGCAAACCCAACAATTCTGGACATTAAGCCTATTGTTGACAATGAGCGCAAGAAAAGGAAGAACTAAACGAACAGATTGGAAGGAAACACACAAGCCACAGAAGCCCAGCTGACACTTCCAATCTCCAGCTGGATCTAATGCATCATATAGTCAGTGCAGACTGATATGATGCACTTGAACTGCATTTTATGAGTCCACACTGACCATATAATGCCATGTAGATGGGGGCCGTAATGCCATTTGAATAGCATTGCTTGGCAATGCAGACCCAGCCTCCTCCAAGACCAAAAAAGCTCTATAAACGTTGCAATTTGCTCAATGCTAGAGAATCCTGAGTATTGTATTTTAGTAAGGCGACAGTACTATTTGGCTGAGACCTTGCAAACCTACAACTCCATATAACATTGAGCCCCGGAAGTTACAATGGGATCAAACTGTTAGAAAGATAATGCATTGTTGAAGGCTTTCATGGCTGGAATCACTGGGTTGTTGGAGGTTTTTGGGCTATACAGCCATTTTCTAGAAGCATTCTCTCCTGACGTTTCACCTGCATCTATGGCAGGCATCCTCAGGGGTTGTGAAGTCTGTTGGAAACATAGATGCAGATGAAATGTCAGGAGAGAATGCTTCTAGAACATGGCCATATAGCCCAAAAAACCTACAACAACCCAAGATAATGCATTGTTAGACAGAAATGCCTTGGCTGTAACCGTATTGTGGGAAATCTGTTTAACGTTTACATGAAGCCTTTGGGAGAGATTATCTGGAGTTTCGGACTTTGATGCCATCTGTACGCAGACGATGTTCAACTCTACTACTCCCTGACCCGGTGCTTGGAAGCTGTGACGGTCTGGATGAGGGCAAACAAATTGAAACTGAATCCAGACAAGACAGAGGTCTTCCTGGTCAGTTGCAAGGCCAAGCATGGCATAGGGTTACAGCCTTTGTTGGATGGGATTACACTCTCCCTGAAGACTCAGGCTCACAGCTTGGGAGTTCTCCTGCACTCATCGCTGAGCATGGAGGTCTCATGAGTGGCCTAATGATTCAGCAGGTGTGTGACCACATGTCCATTAGAACTGTACTAGAACTGTACTGAGCATTTGCACAGTTAAAACTTGTGCACCAACTGTGACCGTACCTTGGAAAGTCAGACTTGGCCACAGTGGTCCACGCTCTTGTTACATCCCAAATAGATTACTGCAATGCACTCTACATGGGGCTGCCTTTGAAGACTGTTTGGAAGCTTCAAGAAGTCCAATGGGCAGCAGCCAGATTGCTCATCAGAGTGGCGTACAGGGAGCATACAATTCCCCTGTTGCATCAGCTCTGCCAGTTTGCTACCGGGCACAATTCAAAGTGCTGGCTTTAACCTATAAAGTCCTAAGTGGTTCCAGTCCAGCTTACCTGTCCAAATGCATCCCCCCACCTATGAACTACCTCAGATATTAAGACCTTCCAGGGAGGCCCTGCTTTTGGTCCCGCTTCCTTTGCAGATGTGACTGGTTGGGATGAGAGACAGGGCCTTCTCAGTGGTGGCCCCTCAGCTATGGAACTCTCTCCCCATGATATTCAATGAGCTCCTTCCCTTTTAAGCCTTCAGGAAGAAAGTGAAAACATGGCTATGGGACCAAGCTTTGTGGCAACTGCAGTGCAATAAATGAACAAGGAATCTGTGCAATGACGTTTTGGAATGGCCCTGGACTACGACTTTAGATTATGTGATTATAATAATTGAGGTAACTGTTTTTATGTGTTTTAATTCTCTCTTTTTCATGTAGATGTTTTTCCCAATTGTGTGTTGTAAGGCACTGAATTGTTGCTGAGATGTGAAGCCACCTGAGAAGGGCAGGATACACAAATAATAAACAAAAATGGTGAAAAATACAGTTCTAATGGACATGTGGTCACACACCTGCTGAATGATTAAGTGGGTGGTGATGTGTAACTTAAGGGTCATGCTGAAAAGGCTGAGTCTTGGCCACGTGAAGGTTGGGATGAGAATTGCATCATTCATTTTTGTCTCTGGCTGATGACGAGCAAGCAGTGGCTGTAAAAGACAACAAGAAGAATGTGTTCATTCTCTTGACGAACTCTCTTGCTGAAATCTCTTGCCGTGCGCATGTCTGTTGCCAATATATGTTATCCCTCATGAGTATAACACTGTATATGTCACTGACTGCTGGAGATCAAGGGATCCTAATCTATTTTGTGTATATTTTGTACATAGAAATCACAGAGTTTTCCTAAATAGTAAGTGGGACAAGGTCAAATGGTTTAGTTAAACTCTGCAGACAACTGATGAGCACTCTGCTATGTATGGGTTGATTTTTTTGTAGCTTGACTTTGAGACATTTAGTCCTTTGTGCAGTAATCCAGAGAGGATGTTATTGGGAAAACTATAACTCATGCACCTATCCCGCCTCCACACAAACTGTGTTAAGTCTACAATATAGTTGCACCTTAACTCACTTCTCAACCCCTCTTGTCCCAAGATGGTACCTTTTAGATACCGCTTCAAACTGATTTGTCCCAGGACTCCTGGGGATGAAAGCCTAACATTTAAAATGGGGTGGAACTGAGACAATTGCATCGTGCAGACAACGCCTTGGGATGCAATTCCGTCTTTGTGGAAACCGGCCTCTGGTTTAGGTTTTAGACTCGTAGAGTAACGAGAAACAGAAGAATTCCTTACGAGTTTTGAAACTTCTGGAAGGCTGCGTTTGGAAGCCAGCGAAACCTGGAAAGGCATAAAGGAAAGGAGGCTGATGGAATCTGGCAGGTTTGGCTCAACACTTGGCGAACCCCTTGGCCAAAAGGCATGGGATCAGCTGGACCAGGCAACAAGGCATGGCTTGGTTTTTGCAAGACAGACTAGTAAGATTGAACACTGGCAACACTCAAAACAGAGGGAGGAGGAGAGGAGGAGGGGAAATCGCAGCCAGGCGGCAACAAGGGGAGAGTTTCCCCTGACATCTGTCAAAAGGTTTCACCTGGCTGATAAGTCTTTTGGTTTGGAAGCAAGCGAATCATCTGGGTTGGATGGAACTCTCATCGGCCTTTTTGGGAAGCCAACAACGCGTGGCAAATGCACTTTTTCTCTGTTTTTACAAACTGCCGGAATCAACTGACGAATATGAGCCGTAAATGTGTTCCTTTCCTTCCAGAAAATCCATTTTTGGGGAGTCAGATGTGTTTTGCCTCTCAAAAAAGAATCTTCTCTCTCTCTCTCTCTCTCTCTCTCTCTCTCTCTCTCTTTCTCTCTATTTCTCTCTCTTTCTCTGTTTTTTTCTCTCTCTCATTCTTTCTCTCTCTCATTTCTCTCTCTCTCTTTCTCTTTCTCTCTCACACACCTTTCTCTTTCTCTTTCTTTCTTTCTTTCTTTCTTTTTCTCTCTCTTTCTCTGTTTCTCTCTCTCTCATTCTCTCTCTCTCATTCTCTCTCTCTCTTTCTCTCTTCTTTTCTTTCTTTCTTTCTTTTCTTCTCTCTCTCATTTCTCTCTCTCTTTCTCACTCTCTTTCTCTCTCTCTCTCTGTCTTTCTCTTTCTCTCTTATTATCTCTCTCTCTTTCTTTCTTTCTTTCTCTCATTCTTCCCCCCTCTCTCTTTCTTTCTTTCTTTCTCTCTTTCTTTCTTTTTTTCTCTCTCTCATTCTTTCTCTCTCTCATTTCTCTCTCTCTCTTTCTCTCTCACACACCTTTCTCTCTCTCTTTCTTTCTTTCTTTCTTTCTCTCTTTCTTTTTCTCTCTCTTTCTCTGTTTCTCTCTCTCTCATTCTCTCTCTCTCTTTCTTTCTCTCTTCTTTTCTTTCTTTCTTTCTTTCTTTCCTTCTCTCTCTCATTTCTCTCTCTTTCTCACTCTCTTTCTCTCTCTCTCTCTGTCTTTCTCTTTCTCTCTTATTATCTCTCTTTCTTTCTTTCTTTCTTTCTTTCTTTCTTTCTTTCTTTCTTTCTCTCATTCTTCCCCCCCTCTCTCTTTCTTTCTTTCTTTCTCTCTTTCTTTCTTTTTTTCTCCCTCTTATTCTTTCTCTCTTCTTTCTTTCTTTCTCTCATTCCCTCTCTCTCTCTCTCTTTCTCTTCTTTCTCATTCTCTCTCTCTCATTCCTGCTTCTTGGCAGAATGGGGTTGGACTGGATGGCCCATGAGGTCTCTTCCAACTCTTTGATTTTATGATTCTATGATTTTCTCTCTCTCTCTCTCTCTCTTTCTTTCTTTATCAATGCCATCTACATTATGACATCCAATTACCATTGGCAACTGACCGGCCTTTTCTTCTGCTCGTCCAACAAAATCTCACTTTGTGGGTGGCTGTGAACAAGAACAAATTAGAGCCCGCTCGGCCTTCTTTTGGAAGCCTCTCCCCGGCCCTGCTTGGAGCGCCTCCGTCCACAGCCACCTCAAACCAGATCGTTTTACACTTTCTGAAACTGCAAAACCAAACAAGCATTTATGAGAGGAGATCGCGTCTCCATCTTTCTGTCGTGCTTAATTCCTCGATCATAGAAAGCAGAAGCCGAACATGAATCTTCTGGTTTTTGTGGGGAATCTGATCTTCGGGATGTTTGGAGTCTCCTGCCAGGAATTTCAGGGAGGCTTTTAGGGCCAAAGGAGAGGGATGGCATTTCTGAGCTTGGGCTCCAAATCAGGCCTGCCTTGGGGACTGGGCTGAACACTTCAGCTCTGCAAGGTTGCTCATGCCTTAATGTCGACTTAATTTGAGCTCAATAGGAATATGGACTATACATATACATATAGATATACTGTGTTGCCTTCCCACACACACACACACACACACACACAGAGAGAGATATTCACATATTTATTGAAAAACTAAGCAGAATGTGCTGCAGGATGTCCCTCCTGCAAACACATTTCTTTTTTTGCAGTTTTTAAGATGGAACCAATTAGGAAATGACATTTATAACTCAAGGAAAAAAATTATCTTACATAGTGTAATTCTCTCTCTCTCTCTCTCTCTCTCTCTCTCTATATATATATATATATATATATATATATAGCTGTCCCCTGCTGTCCCCTGCCACACGTTGCTGTGGCCCAGTCTGTTGATCTGGAAAATAAAGTAATGAGAAAGTGTTGGTTTCTAATATATATAATTTCTTTATGCTAGTGGGTAAACAGTATTTCTTGCTGGTTCTTTGTCAGTGTTGATGTGGAGATTGTCTGATTCGCTCACCCTGGAACATGCAACGTATCATTGTCCTTCTTCAAATCCCAGCAACTACAACTCCCAAATGACAAAATCATAATTTTTTGAGTGATGGTCACTCCTTGTGTTGTGAGACGTTTTGTTGCCAAATTTGGTGTGATTTCATTCATTGGTTCTTTTGTTTTTAAGGTACTCATTATGCACAGAGCATTTATATATATATAGATATATATATGCGAGCCATAAAAATGGTTCAAAAGTAATTGCAAGTCTGGGGGAGGGATGCTGGCATTTTGTTTCTAAAGTGTTTCTAAAGTATAGTTAGTGAAAACCCCGTTGCAATGACTTACTTACTTTAGTCCTCTTTGCAGATTCAATAATTTTATTTATTTATTATTAGACTGACCCTCAATGGCTAGTGCCATTCTGGGAAATGTAGTTCAGGGCAGAGCCTTTTGCATTCTCTCCTCCCTCCCCAAACTACATTTCCCAGAATTCCTCCCTCCACAAACTACATTTCCCAGAATTCCTCCCTCCCCAAACTACATTTCCAAGAATTCTGTGCTGTTCCCAGCAAACACTGCTCTCTCTTTTCACTCTCCTAATGTTGAGACTCCATTAATTTATAGAGAAAAGGCAAGGCACTAAAGCAGCCTTTTTGGCTTTGCTTTGCTATACTTCCTTGCACTGATTACGAAACTGACTTTGGGAGCCTTCCGAGACTTACAAAACTAAAACAAACAAAAAAATGGGGTCGGTTTCGACTCTTAAATTTTTGGCGCAGGCCATTCCCACGTATCCGATATTACCTCATAATATGAATTTAACAAATTTGATCCGAATTACGAGGACTAATGAAAAATATGCACACCTCTAGTGTCTACCTCCAGCTCTTTGGACCAGATGAAATTTCTAAGCAGTCTCCAAGGGTGGTCCCACGTTGAGCATGTTACAGTAGCCCAATTGGGATGCAACTAATAGGAAGTTTTGCAATGCCTGCTTCTGGGAGGCTTTCCACTTTCTTGGTCTTCCAGAAGCTCTGGAGAAAAGAGACTCCTATTTACGTAGACCAAAATCCCATTGGCTTTTTTAGCCACCACGTGATATTCCTTAATGATCTTTTCCAGAATCTTGCCTGGTATCGACGTGAGGCTGACCGGACATTGGTAATTGTTTGGGTCGCCCTTTTTCCCCTTCTCCAATCTGCTGGGACTTGTCCCGTTCTCAAAGAATTCTCAAAGATGGCTGCCAGTGGTTCCGAAATGATTTCCATTAGTTCCTTCAATACTCTTGGATGTCAGGCTATTGAATGCCACTATGATTATGCTCTTCCCCTTCCATTGAAAACATGTAGCAATTAGCGTGTTTACAGTCACCACATCCATACAACTCAATATTCCTTTTAATCTTTCAGAAAGCATTCCAGAGCCGAGGAGCGAATGGTTAACGCCGCGTTTTTGTGTTTCGGGCAAAGGCCCCTCCTCCCCTTTAATCTCAATTACAACTCCTTTTGTTGCAATAATAATGTGATAATAATGGGTAATAATACAATAGTAATTCCATCTTTCCGCCTGGCGCATGGGGGCTGGACTGGCTGGCACCTGGGGGTCTCTTTCAACTGTTTAAGAATAATAATAATAAATTATTATTATTATTATTAATAATAATAATAATCAATATTGTCACCGTCATTTGCAACATTTCCCCCTTGTTTCAGGGCAAATGGCAATGCTCCGTCTGCTGTTGGATTAGCATCTCAAATGGTGCAAGCTGTAGTCCAACAACATCTGTTTTTCGCCCAAGTCATAGAATAGAATCATAGAATCCTAGAATCCTAGAGTTGTCAGAGACCTCATGGGCCATCCAGTCCAACCCCATTTTGCCAAGAAGCAGGGATATTGCATTCAAATCACCCCTGACAGATGGCCATCCAGCCTTTGCTTAAAAGCTTCCATAGAAGGAGCCTCCACCACACTCCAGGGCAGAGTTCCACTGCTGAACGGCTCTCACAGTCTGGAAATTCTTCCTCATGTTCAGATGGAATCTCCTCTCTTGTAGTTTGAAGCCATTGTTCCCTTGCGTCCTAGTCTCCAGGGAAGCAGAAAGGAAGCTTGCTCCCTCCTCCTCCCTGTGACTTCCTCTCACATATTTATACGTGGCTATCGTATCCCCTCTCAGCCTTCTCTTCTTCAGGCTAAACATGCCCAGCTCCTTAAGCCGCTCCTCATAGGGCTTGTTCTCCAGACCCTTGATCATTTTAGTCGCCCTCCTCTGGACACATTCCAGCTTGTCAATATCTCTCTTGAATTGTGGTGCCCAGAATTGGACACAATGTGATTCCAGGTGTGGTCTAACCAAGGCAGAATAGAGCATGGGGAGCATGACTTCCCTAGATCTAGGCACTAGGCTCCTCTTGATGCAGGCCAACATCCCATTGGCTTTTTTTGCCGCCACATCACATTTCTGGCTCATGTTTAACTTGTTGTCCACGAGGACTCTTTTTCACACGTACTGCTCTCAAGCCAGGCCTCATTGTCCCCCATTCTGTCTCTTTGCATTTCGTTTTTCCTGCCAAAGTGGAGTCTCTTGCATTTGTCCCTGTTGAACTTCATTTTGTTAGTTTTGGCCCATCATCTCTCTAATCTGTCAAGATCGTTTTGAGTCCTGCTCCTGTCCTCTGGAGTCTTGGCTTTCCCTCCCAATTTGCTCCCGTCTGCAAACTTGATGATCCTGCCTTCTAGCCCTTCATCTAAGTCATTAATAAAGATCCTGAACAGGACCGGGCCCAGGGGGGAACCCTGCGGATGGCACTCCACTCGTCACTTCTTTCCAGGATGAAGAGGAAGCCTTGGGGAGAATCACCCTCTGCGTTCGTCCGCTTAACCAATTCCAGATCCACCTCACCGTAGTTTTGCCTAGCCAACCTTGGACTAGTTTCCTTGCCAGAAGGTCATGGGGGACCTTGTCGAAGCAGGCCTTCCTGAAATCCAGACACGCTCCATCCACGGCATCATTCCCCGCATCTACCCAGCTTGTAACTCTGTCGAAAAAAGAGATCAGATGAGTCTGGCATGACTTGTTTTGGATAAATCCATGTTGACTATTTGCGATGACCGCATTTGTTTCTGTTTGCAGACCACTTCCTTCACAATCTTTTCCAGAATCTTGCCTGGTATTGACGTGAGGCTGACCGGACGGTAGTTGTTTGGGTCATCCTTTTTTCCCTTCTTGAAGATTGGGACCACATTGGCCCTCCTCCAATCTGCTGGAACTTCTCCCGTTCTCCAAGAACTCTCAAAGATAATTGCCAATGGGTCTGAGATGACTTCCTTCCGCTAGTTCCTTCAATACTCTTGGGTGTAGTTGATCTGGCCCTGAAAGGGGACTTGAACTCATTAAGAGCGGCCAGGTATTCCTGAACGACTTGTTTCCCAATTTGGGGTTGGATGTCCTCTAATCCCTCATCCACTTCATTTTGCTGTGGTTGAAGATGACTTTCTTTTTTGTGAGAAGAAGTCTACATGCCTTGAATGTATCGCATCCCATGTTATGTCATATCATTTTATTGCATGCATTACTTCGCATTGAAATGATCCATATTTCCAGAGAAAACTGAGTAGGTTTCACCCTCTAATCACAAAAACCAAGGGACTGCCTGGCAAACAAATCCCACTCTTAATCCCATCTGAATCTATTGCTTTTGCAGAAATTGTTCTCCCTTTGATGGAACGGCTTGCCTTTTCTCTGCCTTGCCCTCTTTGGCAAACTTCAAAGCGCTTCCCCGCTTCTTCCTCCTTGCTCACAATGCAAGCGGCGGAGCATCCATCCCGCTGCCTGTCACTCTCAGGGGAGACGTCTCTCCAGCCTTCAATTTGCTGCTTGGATTCTTGTAAACTTTGTTCTCTTTGTGTCTTCTGTATTAAAAAAGATAACAATACTTTTTGCATCAATAGCTTTCTTGAAAATACCTTTGGTACTTCTCAATTTGGTCGCAATTCTATTTTTCTATTACAGGCCGAGTCTCCCGCATACAAAAGGCTTGGGAAGAGACGCGCTTTGGATGCTGAGCTTTTGGGGATTTTGGAAGGAAAGAAAGGAGGGGGCAAAGAAGGAAGGAAGGAGGGAAGGAGGGAAGTAAAAGAAAAAAGGATGGATGGAAGGAAGGAAGGAAGGGGAGAAGGAAAGAAGGGGGGGTGAAAGAAATAAAGGCAGAAAAGAAAGAAAATGGAAGGAAGGACAAAAGGAAGGGAGGAGAAAGGTAGGAAAGGAAAGGAAAGGAAAGAAGGAAGGAGAAGGAAGAAGGAGGGAAGGAAGGAAGGAGGAAGGAAGGAGGGAAGAAGAAGAAGAGGGAAGGAAGAAGGAGGGAAGGAAGAAGGAAGGAAGGAAGGAAGGAAGGAAGGAAGGAAGGGAGAAGGAAGGACAGAAAGAAAGAGGAAGGGGAAGGAAGGAAAGAAGGAGAAGGAAGGAAAGAAGAAGGAGGAAAGAAGAAAAAGAAAGGAGAAAGGTGGTAAAGGAAGGCAGGAAATAAAAAAGGAAGGAAGGAAAGAAGGAAGGGGAGAAGGAAGAACAGAAGGAAAGAAGGAAGGAAGGAAAGAGAAAGGTAGAAAAGGAAGGAAGGAAAGGAGAGAAGAAAGGAAGGAAGCAGAAAGGTAGGAAAGGAAAAAGGAAGGAAGGAGCAAAGGAAGGAGAAAGATACGAAAGGAAGAAAAAATAAAAGAGGAAAGGAAGGAAGAAGGGGAAAAGGAAGGAAGGAGAAGGTGGGAAAGAAAGAAGAAGGAAGGAGAAAAGTAGTAAAGGAAGGCAGGAAATTAGGTTCTTGTGCGTTTTTTCGGGCTATAGGGCCATGTTCTAGAGGCATTTCTCCTGACGTTTCGCCTGCATCTATGGCAAGCATCCTCAGAGGTAGTGAGGATGCTTGCCATAGATGCAGGCGAAACGTCAGGAGAAATGCCTCTAGAACATGGCCCTATAGCCTGAAAAAAACCACAAGAACCTAGTGATTCCAGCCATGAAAGCCTTCGACAATACATTGAAGGCAGGAAAGAAAAAAGAAAGAAGGAAGAAAGGAAGGAAGGGGAGAAGGAAGGGGAGAAGGAAAAAAGAAGGAAGGAAAGAGAAAGGTAGAAAAGGAAGGAAGGAAGGAGAGAAGAAAGGAAGGAAGCAGAAAGGTAGAAAAGGAAGAAAAAGGAAGGAAGGAGGAAAGGAAGAAAAAATGAAAGAGGAAAGGAAGGAAGAAGGGAGATGAGCAGGAAGGACAGCTGAAAAAAAGGAAGAGAGGAAGGAGAAAGGTAGAAAAGGAAGGAAAAAAAGGAAAGAAGGAGAAAGGTAGAAAAGAAAGAAAAAATGAAGGAAGGAAGGGGGGGGGGAAGGAAGTGAAAGAACTAAACTACCTCTGTTACCCACCCATTGGGTCTTCCCCCAAAGCATGGGGTTGGACTGAATGACCTCTTGAGTCTCTTCCAAATTCACAATTCAATGAAGCGGCAATGTCTTGCTGTCATGGGAAGCCAGTTCCTTCAAGGGTTGCTGGAACTGGAACTTCCTTCCTTCCCCTGGCTTCTCGGTGGAGGTCTTCAGGTGTTGGGAGTTCTTCAGCTATGGATTTCCTGCCTTTGGTTGGATGAGATGGCCTTCAAGAAGCCCTATTATTTCATGCATTCCTGATTTAGATTGGACTAGATGGCCTTTGAGGCGTCTGCCCTCCAACCCTGTTATTTAATGCACAATGAATATATTTTGTGTATTCACTGAGCCAACAGAACCCATTAATGGAGCGATATTATAGCGTACGCCTTCTTATTGCTTCCTACTGTGCGCACAGAGCCAGAATTAGACTGTAATGGTGTCGCGAAGGCAGCCCAGCACTCTTTTAGTCTAAGAGTCGTTGATAAACATATATTAAAACTCCATTTGGAAAGATGAAAACAATCAATTAATGAAGCCCCGTCTATTAATTAAAGGAGTGTGTTTGTGCCTGGTGCATTACGCCTCTTCCCTCTCTTCCCTCCGTAATGCATCTGCCTCTGGAGTGGAGTTGTCTCCTTCTTAAAAAAAGAGGCAACACCATAACAGTATTTAAGCAATCAGTCTATTGGATCCACCTTTTAGCTAGAAATGGCTTTTGGGAAGCTTTGAAAACTCTAAGAGAGGGATTTAAGGGGCTTTCCTGACTTAAAGCCTCGACGTACTTCCTAAACCTTTCTGGAAAGGAGAGAATCAAGGCTTCCCTTTCAGGGTGATTTAATAGCAAAGGGCTTGGACAGCGGAGGAAACGACTGGCATCCGCACGAGAGAATAATAATAATAATAATAATAATAATAATAATAATAATAATAATTGTATTTCTTACCCGCCTCTCCTTGTGGCTCAAGGTGGGTTACAGCATAATGTAAAATTAATAATTAATACAAAATAACAATTAAATAACCAATAATCAATAACCCATAGCCATCAACCCAATAGCCAATAGCCACTAACTCAATAGAAAATAGCCATTAATCCAATAGCCAATAGCCATTAACCCAATAGCCAATAGCCATTAACTCAATAGAAAATAGACATTAAACCATAGGCCATTAATCCAACATAGCCATTAACCCAATAGCCAACAACCATTAACCCAATAGTCAATAGCCATTAACCCAATAGCCAATAGCTATTAACCCAATAGCCAACAGTCATTAACCCAATAGCCAATAGCCATTAAACCATAGCCATTAACTCATAGCCAGCAGCCATTAACCCAATAGCCAATAGCCATTAATCCAAAAGCCAATACCCATTAACCCAATAGCCAATACTCATTAACCCAATAGCCAAAAGCCATTAACCCATAGCCAAAAGCCATTAACCCAATAGCCAATAGCCATTAACTCAATAGCAAATAGCCATTAACCCATAGCCAAAAGCCATTAACCCAATAGCCAGTAGCCATTAACCCAATAGCCAATAGCCATTAACTCAATAGCCAATAGCCATTAACCCATAGCCAATACCCATTAACCCAATAGCCAATACCCATTAACTCAATAGCCAAAAGCCATTAACCCATAGCCAAAAGCCATTAAGCCAATAGCCATTAAGCCAATAGCCAATACCCATTAACCCAATAGCCAATACTCATTAATCCAATAGCCAAAAGCCATTAACCCATAGCCAAAAGCCATTAACCCAATAGCCAATAGCCATTAACTCAATAGCAAATAGCCATTAACCCATAGCCAAAAGCCATTAACCCAATAGCCAGTAGCCATTAACCCAATAGCCAATAGCCATTAACTCAATAGCCAATAGCCATTAACTCAATAGCCAATAGCCATTAACCCATAGCCAATACCCATTAACCCAATAGCCAATACCCATTAACTCAATAGCCAAAAGCCATTAACCCATAGCCAAAAGCCATTAAGCCAATAGCCATTAAGCCAATAGCCAATACCCATTAACCCAATAGCCAATACTCATTAACCCAATAGCCAAAAGCCATTAACCCATAGCCAAAAGCCATTAACCCAATAGCCAATAGCCATTAACTCAATAGCAAATAGCCATTAACCCATAGCCAAAAGCCATTAACCCAATAGCCAGTAGCCATTAACCCAATAGCCAATAGCCATTAACTCAATAGCCAATAGCCATTAACCCATAGCCAATACCCATTAACCCAATAGCCAATACCTATTAACTCAATAGCCAAAAGCCATTAACCCATAGCCAAAAGCCATTAAGCCAATAGCCATTAAGCCAATAGCCAATAGCCATTAACCCAATAGCCAACAGCTATTAACCCAATAACCAACAGCCATTAACTCAATAGCCAATAGCCATTAACCCATTTGCCAATAGCCATTAACTCAATAGCCAATAGCCATTTACCCATAGCCATTAACTCATAGCCAACAGCCATTAACCCAGTAGGTTCACTCTGGAATTCTGGCCATTGGAGGCTGAACTGCCCGATGTAAATTAGTACTGAATTGACTTTTAATTTTAAATATGCATAATTGTTATATAGTATTATGTCTAGATTTTATAATGATTGTTTTGTATGTCTTGTGTGGGTAATTGCAATGCTTTACCTATGTGGCACTCTCCTGATGCAACCCTGAACTCAACACATCCCTTTGCAGAACAGCAACCAAAGAACGAAACACCCAACGAGCTAGGAATGTGGGGACCTTTTGGGGTGAATCAAATATCCCTTCAGGGGAGCAGCCCCCTCCCCAATGCAAGCTGAAACCAACCAACATGAGAAGGAAAAAGAAGAGAGGCAGAGCTCCTTTCGCTTCTCCCACCATGCTCTGCTATCAAAGCACTTTATGAGTTAGGAGTAATTAAGCCCCATTAGTCCAAGGACAGCAATTATGCAGTACCATAATTCTGCCAGCCTTTGTGTGGCTCTGTCGGCTGCCAAAGATAGAGAAATGCACAAAGGGGAGATCATACAAGTTCCCCACTTGGTTGTATCCTGACCTTTTGCTCACCTCGACTTGGGAGAGTTTGGACCTGTCAATCACCATCCACTCAGCTCAGAGGGAGTAAAGAGTGCTTGATCCTCATTGGGCCTGCCACCACATTATTATTATTATTTGCTTTATTTCTATACCGCATTTTTCAGCCTAATTAGGCAACTCAATGCGGTTTACACAATACGGGTTATCACAACAATATCCTAAGTGATTAAAACACATCATATACAGCAGACAAAATCAAACAATCATCATCATATCATAACGCCTCAATAACAAATCAGAATCTGTTCTCATAATCCTTGTACCATTTCCTATGTTCAATTTTACCGTCTTCCTGTGTTCAGTTGCACTGCTTAGCCAAACGCTTGTTCGTAGAGCCAGGTCTTAACCTTCCTCCGGAACGCCAGCAACGATGGTGCCTGTCTGATGTCTACAGGTAAGGCATTCCATAGCCGAGGGGCCACCACCGAGAAGGCCCCGTCTCTCGTCCCCGCCAACCGTGCCTGTGACGCAGGCGGGACCAAGAGCAGGGCCTCCCCGGACGATCTTAATGTCCTGGTTGGTTCATAGGTGGAGATGCGTTCGGAGAGGTAAGTAGGGCCAGAACCGTTTAGGGCTTTATAGGTTAACGCCAGCACCTTGAATTGTGCCCGGTAGCAGATTGGCAGCCAGTGGAGCTGGCTCAATAGAGGAGTGGTATGCTCCCTGAGTGCCGCTCCTGTTAACAACCTGGCTACCGAGCACTGGACCATCTGAAGCTTCCGGGCAGTCTTCAAGGGCAACCCCACGTAGAGCATGTTGCAGTAATCACATGGATGGCATTTGGTGTTGTTTGTTTCAGAACTTGGGAAAGCATCGTTTTTGGACCTGGTTGTTGGTACGTACTGTAAAGCCAATTCCAGATTGTCATCATCATCATCATCATCATCACTTTATTTCTTAATTAGTCGCTCTCCACCAAAGTGCTCCGAGCGACTTACAACTTAAAACAGTTTATATAAAAAACATTCAACATAAAACATTCAACATTATTATTATTATTATTATTATTATTATTATTATTATTATTATTATTAAACTTTATTTGTACCCCGCTAGCATCTCCCGAAGGATTCGATGCGGCTTACACAGGCCAAGGCCTCAACACACAACACAACAATACAATCTAAGCAAATCAAACAATTAAAAACAGAATAAAGCAAAATAAACAACAGGCACAATACAGTAAACACAATAAAACTGGGCCGGGCCAGAAGGTGGGTACAAAGATTAAAAGTGCTGATGTGACAGGAGGTGTATAAAGGGTTTCTAGGGCAAGTGTGATGTGCGGTGTGCAGCAATCATTGGTTCTGATAAAGTGCTTATGGGACTTGGTATTGGAGATTTCCTAATCTGGGAAGGCGCATCGGAACAGCCAGGTCTTCAAGTTCTTTCTGAAGACAGCCAATGTAGAGGCCTGTCTAAGGTCTTTGGGGAGGGTGTTCCAGAGTTGGGGGGCCGCCACGGAAAAGGCCCAAGCGCGCTTGCGACGCCGGTGGGATCACGAGCAGGGCCTCTCCAGATGACCGAAGAGAACGCGTGGGTTCATAGATGGAGATGCGGTCACGCAGGTAGGCTGGTCCCAAACCGTTTAGGGCTTTGTAGGTAAGCACCTGCACCTTGAATTGGGCTCGGAAAATAAATGGCAGCCAGTGGAGCTCCTTGAACAGGAGGGTTGACCTCTCTCTGTAAAGGGCCCCAGTTAACATCCTGGCTGCTGATCGTTGGACCAGTTGGAGCTTCCGAGCCGTCTTCAAGGGCAGCCCCACGTAGAGCGCATTGCAGTAATCCAATCTGGAGGTGACCAAGGCATGGACCACTCCGGCCAGGTCCGCCTTCGCGAGTTACGGTCGCAGTTGGCGCACATAAAAACATTCAGCAGTGACTATGGCAAAATTTGATCCGGTTACTTAAATGCACAACCAAACAGCCAAGTCTTGAGCGCCTTTGCAAAAGGTCGCAACTCCGACATTGCTCTAATATATGGAGGCAATGACTTCCACAGAATTGGAGCATAGGTCAAAAAAGCTCTACGCCTTGTAGCTTCCAAATGTGCCTCCCTAGGACCCAGTATGTAGAGGAGATTTTCCTGGGTGGATCGAGGTGACCACGGATGGAGAAAAGGAATGAGGCGGTCCCTAAGATATCAAGGTCCTTGGCCATTTTGAGCCCTAAATGTCAGGATCAGGATCTTGTCAGAGATCTGATGTTCTATTGGGAGCCAACGCAGTTGTTGCAGAATCGGTGTAATATGGGATCTTAGAGATGATCCCGCTAGCAGCCTGGCTGCCGCATTTTGGACCATCCAAATCTTCTGGGTCGTTGACTTCGGAAGGCCGGCATAGAAGGCATTGCAATAGTCCAACCTCGTGGTGACTGTTGCGTGGATTACTGTTGCCAATGCTTCTACCGAAAGGTCGGATACCAATTTCCTTGCCTGGCGAAGATGAGAAAAGGCCTGCTTCCTTATGGCAGTGATCTGGGCCTCCTTTGTCAGCGATGAGTCCAACACAACCCCAAGGCTTCTAACAGTGGCAGATGGAACCAGAGCTTCCCCATCGAAATCAGGCAGAGACTGGGTTAATTCTGGTGGCTGGCCAGGCCAGAGTATCTCCGTTTTTGCAGGATTGACTTTTAGTCTGCTTGCTCGTAGCCAACTCCTCACTGCTTCCAAACACAGCCTCAAGTTCTCAGGAATCGCAGTGGTTGTCCCAGGTTCGAGACACAAGAGTAGCTGGGTATCATCTGCATACGGGTAGCACTCTCGGCCAAAGCTCCACACCAGTCCACCAAGTGGTCGGACATAGATGTTAAATAACAGGGGCAAGAGGATAGCACCCTGGGGAACTCCACAGCAAAGGCAGGAGCTTTCAGATTGTGCCAATCCTTTCCCATGGATTGTTGTGTGCCTTCAAGTCAAAGCTCAGGGGAAGCCAACATGGGGTGAAAGAGTGTGACTCACCCAAGACCACTTGACGCATGGGTGAGGAGCCAACCACTGACCACTTGCTGCAATGCAACCTTAGCCCCGCTACATGCACAAGGGAGGACCTCCTTGCGGCAACACCAGAGGCCCTCCAAGTGGCCAGATACTGGTCAAAGGGCATTTAATAGAATGCCAAGCTTGCAAACTTTGTGTTTTGTCTGTTTGTTTGCTTTGTTAAAAATGTAATACAAATGTCTGGTTGCTCCTGACATGATAAATAAATAAATAACCCGACCCATGGCCAAAACAAGGAGTGGAGCATTCCTCTCAGAGTCATAGGGTGCAACTACAATGTAAAGTTAATGCAGATTAACACCACTTGATCTCCTATGACTCAATTCCCTAAAAGTTGTTGTTTTGGTACTCTTTGGCAGAGACTGTCAAGACCTTGTGATACTATAGCTCCCACGATCCTATAGAATCATAGAATCCTAGAATCAAAGAGTTGGAAGAGACCTCCTGGGCCATCATCCAGTCCAACCCCATTCTGCCAAGAAGCAGGAATATTGCATTCAAATCACCCCTGACAGATGGCCATCCAGCCCCTGTTTAAAAGCTTCCAAAGAAGGAGCCTCCACCACACTCCGGGGCAGAGAGTTCCACTGCTGAACGGCTCTCACAGTCAGGAAGTTCTTCCTCGTGTTCAGATGGAATCTCCTCTCTTGTAGTTGGAAGCCATTGTTCCCTTTCGTCCTAGTCTCCAGGGCAGCAGAAAACAAGCTTGCTCCCTCCTCCTCCCTGTGGCTTCCTCTCACATATTTATACATGGCTATCACATCTCCTCTCATCCTTCTCTTCTTCAGGCTAAACATGCCCAGCTCCTTAAGCCGCTCCTCATAGGGCTTGTTCTCCAGACTCTTGATCATTTTAGTCGCCCTCCTCTGGACACATTCCAGCTTGCCAATATCTCTCTTCAATTGTAGTGCCCAGAATTGGACACAATATTCCAGCATTGAACCATGGCAGTCAAATTCATAGCAAACTGCATTCATTCTACAGCAGGCCTGAACAACTTGGGCAGTAGGAAGGGGCTGAAATTAAATAGGCGAGACCGCTTCGGGCTGCAGATAAGTTTGTGCTTCAGCTCTTGCCTCCGCTGCTCTTACTTTCTTTGTCTCTGCGTTGCCTCTGCCATCTCCTTTTCCCCCAGGATGGATTAATAGCATTACAATGCATTTAAATGGGAAATTTTGCTTTGAGGTAAGAGTGCTTTGAGTTAAGAGCTCAGTCATGGAAATAATTAAACTCTCAAGTCAAGACCTTGCTGTCTAAGTAATTGTAAGACAGAATCCAAAGTAAGTACAGTTCTGGTCCAGGATTTACACAAGTTCACAATAACACCATCCAGCAAGACGTTGCTTCCAGCAACAAGACAGCGGAGTCTATAGCAGTAGTTCTCAACCTTTGGGTCCCCAGGTGTTTTGGCCTCCAACTCACAGAAACCCCAGACAGTTTATCAGCTGTCAGGATTTCTGGGAGTTGAAGGCTTCAAACTACAAGAGAGGAGATTCCACCTGAACACGAGGAAGAACCTCCTGACTGTGAGAGCCGTTCAGCAGTGGAACTCTCTGCCCCAGAGTGTGGTAGAGGCTCCTTCTTTGGAAGCTTTTAAACAGAGGCTGGATGGCCATCTGTCAGGGGTGATTTGAATGCAATATTCCTGCTTCTTGGCAGAATGGGGTTGGACTGGATGATGGCCCAGGAGGTCTCTTCCAACTCTAGGATTCTAGGATTCTAGGATTCTTGCCTCCACTGCTCTTGCTTTCTCTTTGTCTCTGTGTTGCCTCTGCCATCTCCTTCTCCCCCAGGATGGATTAATAACATTACAATGTATTTAAATGGGAAAATTTGCTTTGAGGTAAGAGTGCTTTGAGTTAAGAGCTCAGTCATGGAAAGAATTAAACTCTCAAGTCAAGGTCTTGCTGTCTAAGTAATTGTAAGACAGAATCCAAAGTAAGTACAGTTCTGGTCCAGGATTTACACAAGTTCACAATAACACCATCCAGCAAGACATTGCTTCCAGCAACGAGACAGCGGAGTCTATAGCAGTAGTTCTCAACCTGTGGGTCCCCAGGTGTTTTGGCCTCCAACTCCCAGAAACCCCAGCCAGTTTACCAGCTGTCAGGATTTTTGGGAGTTGAAGGCTTCAAACTACAAGAGAGGAGATTCCACCTGAACACGAGGAAAAACCTCCTGACTGTGAGAGCCGTTCAGCAGTGGAACTCTCTGCCCCGAAGTGTGGTGGAGGCTCCTTCTTTGGAAGCTTTGAAACAGAGGCTGGATGGCCATCTGTCAGGGGTGATTTGAATGCAATATTCCTGCTTCTTGGCAGAATGGGGTTGGGCTGGATGGCCCAGGAGGTCTCTTCCAACTCTTTGATTCTATGATTCTATGAAGGCCAAAGTCTCTGGGGACCCACAGGTTGAGAACCACTGGTCTATAGACTTCGCTGTCTTGTTGCTGGAAGCAACGTCTTTCTGGATGGTATTATTGTGAATTTGTATGAATCCTGGACCAGAACTGTACTGAAGTACTTTGGATTCTGTCTTACAATTACTTAGACAGTGAGGTCTTGATTTGAGAGTTTAATTCTTTCTGTGACTGGGCTCTTAATTCAAAATATTCTTATCTCAAAGCATTTTTCCCATTTAAATGCATTGTAATGCTATTAATCCATTTGGAGGGGGCACAGGTGTTGCTTACGCTGAGGCCACAGGTGTTGCTTGTGGATAGCTTGTTTCTCAGCTGGCAACCCTGACAAACCTAAGTAATTGAGCTTGTTATCTGCAAATTTGTTCATGAGAAGGAGCAGCGAATCCTTCATTAGCCTGCCCAGAAGTGCTGGCTCCTCCTGACTTCTCCTGGGACTGGTGGCTATTTTTAAGGTTTCTCTGAAAGATGATGGTCTGAAGCTCCAACCGCTGACCAAGACAGGTTAGTTTGACAGCTTTGGTGCATACAGGAAGGAAACAAATCAAGGTAAAACACTTGGAGCACCAAATCCTTATGAGGGCCGCCTCTGGCCCGTGGGCCACATGATGTGCAGGGCTGCTCCACAGTGTAGATGCACCCATATCCTAAACCAGTGGTTCTCAACGTTCCTAATGCTGCGACCCCTTATTACAGTTCTCCATGTTGTGGTAACCCCCAACCATCAAATTATTTTCGTTGCTACTTCATAACTGTAATTTTGCTACTGTTATGAATAGTAATGTAAATATCTGATCTGCAGGATGTATTTTCATTCATTGGACTTAACTTGGCACAAATACCCAATATGCCCAAATTTGGTTTGTGGGGAGGTTGATTTTGTCATTTGGGATTTGTAGTTGCTGAGATTTATAGTTAGACAGTGAGACCTTGATTTGACAGTTTAATTCTTTCTGTGACTGGGCTCTTAAACTACAATCAAAGAGCATTCTGAACTCCACCAATGATGGAATTGAACCAAACCTGGCACACAGAACTTCCATGAGCAACAGAAAATACTGGAAGGATTTGGTAGGCATTGACCTTGAGTTTGGGAGTTGTAGTTCACTTACATCCAGAGAGCACTGTGGACTCAAACAATGATGGATCTGGACCCAACTTGGCATCAATATTCAATATGCCCAAATGTGAACACGGATGAGGTTTGGGGGAAACAGACCTTGACATTTGGGAGTTGTAGTTGTTGGAATTTATAGTTCACCTACAATCAAAACGCATTCTGAACCCCACCAACGATAGAATTAGTCCAAACTTCTCACACACTTCTCATACTGTTTTCTGATGGTCTTTGGCGACCCCTCTGACACCCCCTTGTGACCCCCCCTAGGGGTCCCGACCCCCAGGTTGAGAAACACTGGCCTAAACCATGACAATGCAAGCTTAAAGATAGAATTGTAATTCATGAAGAGAATGTCCTGCAGCAAACAGATTAAACCTCTGCCCAACTCTTCTCCGGCTGTCTACATCGCTTTCCATAATCTCCTCTTATCTGGAGGAGAAAGGCCTGCACGGGATGCCAACATTTCACGCTTAGCCTTGGGCGCCTAAAGATGGAGAGGTAGAAATGAGGGGGGGTTGGAGATGTTTTTGAATCCCAGACTCAACTCAGGATAAACAACACTGTGTGTAGAGTTTGTCTTCAAGCTACTGTTATCCTTTTTTAAAAACGAAACGTGTGCAACTTGTTGTGGGGGAGAAACATGCTTCGTATCCGATCATGAATGCCCTGGAAGAAAAATCTGCAGCTTTCCTCCCCGGATTGTTTTCTAGCACTTTCCAATCCCGATACTATGGTTTGCCAGAAGCTGTAAAAATGTGCATGAGATGTGTAAACATAAACAGATCACTTTAGGGCAGTGGTTCTCAACCTTCCTAATGCCACGACCCCTTAATACGGTTCCTCATGTTATGGTGACCCCCAACCATAAATTTACTTTCATTGCCAGTTCATAACTGTCATTTTGCTGCTGTTATGAATCGTAATGTAAATATCTGATATGTCGGATGTATTTTCACACACTGGACCACATTTGGCACAAAGACCCAATACACCCAAATCTGAATACTGGTGGGATTAAGGGAGGGTATTGATTTTGTCCTGTGTGAGTTTTAGTTGCTGGGATTTATAGTTCACCTACAATCAAAGAGCCCCCGGTGGCGCAGTGGGTTAAAGCACTGAGCTGCTAAGCTTGTTGATCGAAAGGTCGCAGGTTCGATTCCGGGGAGCGGCGTGAGCTTCCGCTGTCAGCCCTAGCTTCTGCCAACCTAGCAGTTCGAAAACATGCAAATGTGAGTAGATCAATAGGTACCGCTCCGGCGGGAAGGTAACGGCGCTCCATGCAGTCATGCCGGCCACATGACCTTGGAGGTGTCTACGGACAACGCTGGCTCTTCGATTTAGAAATGGAGATGAGCACCACACCCCAGAGTCAGACATGACTGGACTTAATGTCAGGGGACTACCTTTACCTACCTACAATCCAAGAGCATTCTGAACTCCACCAACGATGGAATTGAATCAAACTTGGTACTCACAACTCCCATGACCAACAGAAAATACTGGAAGGGTTTGGTGGGCATTGACCTTGAGTTTTGGGAGTTGTAGTTCACCTACATCAAGTGAGAACTGTGGACTCAAACTTACTTACTTACTTACTTAGGCGATCCCTCGTTGGACGAGTAAGATGGTCTTCCTTGATGACTATTTTTGTGGGTTTGTAGGTGGCTGTGGAGCCCTATTCTTGGCCCGCATCTTCTCCCACAGTGAAGGCATTGGTTTCCAGGTGGAAGGCGGACCCGGTCGGCGTTGGCTTGACGTGCCTTCCTCTTGGCACGTTTCACCCTCCACTCGTGCCTCCTCGAATTCTGCAGCACTGCTAGTCACAGCTGACCTCCAGCTGGAGCAGTCAAGGGCCAGGACTTCCCAGTTCTCAGTCTCTATGCCAGAGTTTTTAAGGTTGGCTTTGAGGCCATCTTTCAATCTCTTTTCCTGTCCACCAACATTCCGTTTTCCATTCTTAAGTTCAGAGTAGAGCAACTGCTTTGGGAGACGGTGGTCAGGCATCCGGACAACGTGGCCGGTCCAGCGGAGTTGATGGCAGAGGACCATCGCTTCAATGCTGGTGGATCTGGACCAAACTTGGCATGAATACTCAATATGCCCAAATGTAAACACAAGTAGAGTTTGGGGAAAATAGACCTTGACATTTGGGAGTTGTAGTTGCTGGGATTTATAGTTCACCTACAATCAAAGAGCATTCTGAACCCTACCAACGATTGAATTGGGCCAAACTTCCCACATAGAACCTCCATGACCAACAGAAAATACTATGTTTTCTGGTGGTCTTTGGTGACCACCCCCTGACAACTCCTCCAGGGGTCCCAACCCCCAGGTTGAGAAACACTTCTTTAGGGGTCCACTATATATTTAAAGCAGGTTGTGCGTTAGTGCAAACATCAAGGTCTTTCCCATATTGCACCGATGTCCAATGTAAATAAATGCTTTGCTTGTGCTTCTTTTTTGCCAGCAAAGAATGAGCCTTCTGTGCATAAAAATCCAAGGTTTTTTGCACCAAGGTAATCTCCATTTCCTTTGTTTAAAATGCAAAAATATAACAATAATATAATAAAGGAGGGCAAAGGGGTTTGTTTTGTCTGCGATGGATACTGGGATGCCTCTAGGTTCATTTTGCCAGCTTGAATATCTACTCCAGAGCGTCCGTCCCCAAAAATGGACACATTGACATATCCGGACGCATTTGCTTTGCCCTTTGCGGCTAGAAGTGCCCCCTTATCCACGAAAAGAGCCTCCCAGACACAAATACATGGGCAGGGAAAAGTCACTGCATCTTTGCACACACATATAGAATCATAGAATCCAAGGGTTGGAAGAGACCTCATGGGCCATCCAGTCCAAACCCTTTCTGCCAAGAAGCAGGAATATTGCATTCAAATCACCCCTGACAGATGGCCATCCAGCCTCTGTTTAAAAGCCTCCAAAGAAGGAGCCTCCACCACACTCCCTCCGGGGCAGAGAGTTCCACTGCTGAACGGCTCTCACAGTCAGGAAGTTCTTCCTCATGTTCAGATGGAATCTCCTCTCTTGTAGTTTGAAGCCATTGCTCCATTGTGTCCTAGTCTCCAGGAAGCAGAAAACAAGCTTGCTCCCTCCTCCCTGTGGCTTCCCCTCACATATTTATACATGGCTCTCATTATCTCCTCTCAGCCTTCTCTTCTTCAGGCTAAACATGCCCAGCTCCTTAAGCCGCTCCTCATAGGGCTTGTTCTCCAGACCCTTGATCATTTGAGTCGCCCTCCTCTGGACACATTCCAGCTTGTCAATATCTCTCTTCAATTGTGGTGCCCAGAATTGGACACAATATTCCAGGTAAAGTGGTCTAACCAAAGCAGAATAGAGCATGGGGAGCATGACTTCCCTCAATCTAGACCAGGGGTCTTTGAACTTTTTAAACAGAGGGCCAGGTCACAGTCCCTCAAACTGTTGGAGAGCTGGGTTATAATTTGAAGAAGAAAAAAACAATGAATGAATTTCAACAGAAAGGAGGAGACCATGAAAATGAACAAAATCTGGATACCAGTATTTAAAAACTCTAAAATTACAAAACAGCAGAGAGGAAACAAACAACCAGGCACATCTTAACACCTCTCAACAAAACATTTTCCCAGGCTCAGCCAGGCCTTCAAATGCTAATGAAGGTGGTCAGTTGAAACATTCCCACCTAGCTCCAGCAGAGAAGAGCTCTTTGTCCCACCCTGGTCATTCCACAGATATATAAACCCTTTTTCCTAATTCCAACAGACCTCACTCCCTCTGAGGATGCTTGCCATAGATGCAGGCGAAACGTCAGGAGAGAATGCCTCCAGAACATGGCCATATAGCCCGAAAAAACCCACAAGAACCTAATGAATGAATTCCTATGCACACTGGACATATCTTATTTGTAGTGCAAAAACACTGAAAAACAATACAATAATTAAAATGAAGCACAATTTTAACTAACATAAACTTATTAGTATTTCAATAGGAAGTGTGAGCCTTCTTTTGGCTGATGAGATAGGATTGTTGTTGTTGTTGTTGTTGTTGTTGTTGTTGTGTGCTTTCAAGACATTTCAGACTTAGGTTGACCCTGAGCAAGGGCCGGGCAAATGACCTTGGAGGGCCACATCCGGCCCCCGGGCCTTAGTTTGAGGACCCCTGATCTAGACACTAGTATCTTGCTTTTGTCCCTGTTGAACTTCATTGTGTTAGTTTTGGCCCATCATCTCTCTCATCTGTCGAGATCCCTTGGACTCCTGCTCCTGTCCTCTGGAGTCTTAGCTCTCTTTCCCCATTTGGTCCCGTCTGCAAACTTGATGATCCTGCCTTCTAGCCCTTCATCTAAGAAGTCATTGATGAAGATCCTGATCAGGACCGGGCCCAGGACGGAACCCTGCAGCACTCCACTCGTCACTTCTTTCCAGGATGAAGAGGAAGCATTGGTGAGAATCACCCTCTGGGTTCGTCCACTTAACCAATTCCAGATCCACCTCACCGTAGTTTTGCCTCGCCCACATTGGACTAGTTTCCTTGCCAGAAGGTCATGGGGGACCTTGCCGAAGAAGGCCTTCCTGAAATCCAGACACGCTCCATCCACGGCGTCATTCCCCGCATCTACCCAGCTTGTCACTCTATGGAAAAAAGAGATCAGATTATGTATGTACATATAGACAACTTCCAACTTTTCTAATCATCCATTGAGGATGTAGGGATGGATCTACACTGCTCTATAATGCAATATACACTCGTCCGTGCAGAGCTGTATAAAGCAGTTCAAACTACATGATAGGGATCTACGCTGACCATAGATAATACAGTTCAAACTGCATTATAGGGCAGTGTAGATCCATCTTAAGGGAGTAGAATCAATTCTGTTTGACCTCACTTGAACTACCTTGGCTCAATGCTATGTGAGGCTGGGAGCAGCAGTTTTCCAAGGTCCTTAGCAATCTCTGCTAAAGGGTGTATCTAAAATAGAATTGGTGCTGTTGGACTGCCTTGGCTCAGTTCTATGTGATGCTGGGAGTTGCAGTTTTCAAAGGTCGCTATCCATCTCTGCCAAATGGTGCATCTAAACTATAATTAATGCCGTCTGACGACACTTGAACTGCCTCGGCACAATGCTATGTGATGCTGGAAGTTGTACTTTTTCAAGGTCGCTAACAATGCCTGTCAAAGGGTGCATTTGCACAGTAGAATAAATGCTGTTTGATCCCAGGTTGAACTGTCTTGGCTCAATGTTATGGGATGCTGGGAATTGTAGTTTTTCAAGGTTCCTAACCAACTTTGCCAAAGAGTGCACCTATACTATGGAATCAATGCCATTTGATCCCACTTGAATTGCCTTGGCTCGATGCATTGGGATCATGGAAGCTGTAGTTTTCCAAGGTCCTTAACAATCTCTGCCAAAGGGTGTACCTACACTATAGAATGAATGTTGTTTGACCCCACTTGCCTTGGCTCAATGCTACTGGATGCTGTGATTTGTAGTTTTCCAAGGTCCCTATCCATCTCTACCAAATGATGTATCTAAACTAGAATTAATGCCACCTGACCACACTTGAGCTGCCTTGGCTCAATGCTATGGGATGCTGCGGGTTGTAGTTTTCCAAGGTCCCTATCCATCTCTACCAAATGGTGTATCTAAAGTAGAATTAAGGCTACCTGACCCCACTTGAACTGCCTTGGCTCAATGCTATGGGATGCTGAGAGTTGTAGTTTTCCAAGGTCCCTATCCATCTCTGCCAAATGGTGCATCTAAACTAGAATTAATGCCACCTGACCACACTTGAGCTGCCTTGGCTCAATGCTATGGGATGCTGGGGGTTGTAGTTTTCCAAGGTCCCTATCCATCTCTACCAAATGGTGTATCTAAACTAGAATTAATGCCACCTGACCACGCTTGACCTGCCTTGGCTCAATGCTATGGGATGCTGGGAGTTGTAGTTTTCCAAGGTCCCTATCCATCTCTGCCAAAGGGCGCACCCACACTGCAGAACTAATGCATCAGTATGCAACATGGGAGCTTCCTCTTCATTCCTTTGCGTCGGAGTCCCGCTTGTCTTGCTCTTATGGTAATGCCCTCATTTTCTATAGACAGAGAGATGGATTTGTTTTTTCCCTTTTGCAAAGAGTGAGAAGGGGGGGAAAGTGCATTTTGTCGTAAACGGCGAACAAAAGTACTCAGAACAGAACCATTACCGGCGGAGACAAATCTGCCCGCTCAAAGATCTCCTTTTTCTTGTATTGTGCATTGTTCCCAGGAAAAGGAAGGCCCGACACCCCCAACGTTGATCGAGCGACTACAGGTTGCTGTGGCAGGAAGGAATTGAGACGACGCATCGCATCGGCATTAACATTTCAGAAAAAGATGCTTTCGAATAAATGCCCAAAGTGGGCAAAGGTTGTCTTCCCTTGCCGATAGAATGGCTCCAGATGGGCCTCATTACATTTTGGAGAGCCTTTCTCTGGCTGAAATTGCTACAGGATTGCAGCACAAAAAGGTAAGTATTTGCCGGAGTGTCTCTTTAAAAGTACGTTCCTTTCCCTTCCTCTCTCTCTCTCTCTGCTTTTCTTCTCTTTTATGGATGCCGTTTTGCCATATTTGACAATAGAAAGAGAGAGAGAGAAAGAAAGAGGGAACATGGCAGGGTCACCCTGATCCCTAGTTTTGGAGACTGGCCTCTTTTTCTTTCTTTCTCTCTCTTTCTTTCCTTCTCCAAGGCAAGACTGCATTAATCTCGCCGCAAATGTCTTTCTCCCAGTTGTAGTTTACTTGCCATATAGTCCACAAATGTATGTTCTGTAGAGCAGTTTTTCTCAACCTGGGGGTCAGGACCCCTGAGGGGGTCGCAAAGGGGTGTCAGAGGGGTCGCCAAAGACAATCGGAAAACACAGTATTTTCTGATGGTCATGGGGATTCCGTGTGGGAAGTTTGAGCCAATTCTATCGTTCAGAATGTTCTTTGATTGTAATGAACTATAAATCCCAGCAACTACAACTCCCAAAAGTCAAGGTCTATTTTCCCCAGGCTCCACCAGTGTTCACATTTGCGCATATTGAGTATTTGTGCCAAGTTTGGTCCAGATCCACCATTGCATGAGTCCACAACACTCCTCTGGATGTAGGTGAACTACAACTCCCAAAGTCAAGGTCAATACCCACCAAACCTTTCCAGTGTTTTCCGTTGGTCATGGGAGTTCTGTGCGGCATATTAAGTTCAAATCCATCGCTGGTGGAATGCTCTTTGATTATAGGTGAACTATAAATCCCAGCAACTACAACTCCCAAATTACAAAAGCAATCCTCCCCCATCCCCACTAGCATTTGCATGTGGGTGCACTGGGTATTTGTGCCCAGTTTGGTCCAGTGAATGAAAATGCATCCTGCATATCAGATATTTTCATTATGATTTAAAACAGTAGTAAAATGACTGTTATGAAGTAACAACAAAAACAATGTTATGGTTGGGGGTCACCACAACATGAGGGGCTATATTAAGGGGTCACGGCATTAGGAAGGTTGAGAACCACTGCTGTAGAGAAAGAGGCAGCATGTCCCAAAACGTTGCATCCATCGATCTTCACGCTCCCCAAAAAGCGTGGCTGAGAAACTCTCACCTGCTCAGGCTTTGGAAAGATGTTCTTCCCAATTCCATGTTCTTCTGTTTGTTTATTGGACATGATGGTCATGGTTCTTTAATCTTTGTGCACTTTAGAGCCAATAAACATAATAATCATCATCATCATCATCATCATCATCATCATCATCATTATCCCCCTGATGAGTGCCACCTTGTCTATCTGTCAATGGCAAAAGGCCACCTTACTTGGATTTGCACACATCATTAGAAAATACATCACACAGTCCTAGATTTTGTGATACAAAATCCAACGTAACAATCTCATTTGCTGTGACACACTGTGTTTTTGTGTCAGAATAACAATAATAATAATAATTATTATTATTATTATTATTATTTATTTATTTATCATGTCAGGCAACCGAACAGTTTTATTACATTTTTGACAGAACAAACAAACAAACATACAAAAGACACAGAGTTTGCAAGCTTGGTCGTTGATTAGATGTCCTTTGACCAGTCTCTGGCCCCTTGGAGTGCCTCTGGTGTTGCCGCAAGGAGGTCCTCCCTTGTGCATCATGTGGCAGGGCTCAGGGTGCATTGCAGCAGGTGGTCAGTGGTTGGCTCTTCTCCGCACTCGCATGTCGTGGACTCCACTTTGTGGCCCCATTTCTTGAGGTTGGCTCTGCATCTCGTGGTGCCAGAGCACAGTCTGTTCAGTGCCTTCCAAGTCGCCCAGTCTTCTGTGTGCCCAGGGGGGAGTCTCTCATCTGGTATCACCCATTGGTTGAGACTCTGGGTTTGAGCCTGCCACTTTTGGGCTCTTGCTTGCTGAGGTGTTCCAATTCGCATCTCTGTAGATCTTAGAAAACTATTTCTTGATTTAAGTCGTTGACGTGCTGCCTGATACCCAAACAAGGGATGAGCTGGAGATGTCTCTGCCTTGGTCCTTTCACTATTGGCTGCTACTACCTGGCGGATGTCAGGTGGTGCAATACCCGCTAAGCAGTGTAATTTCTCCAGTGGTGTAGGGCACAAACACCCCGTGATAATGCGGCATGTCTCATTAAGAGCCACATCCACTGTCTTAGCGTGGTGAGATGTGTTCCACACTGGGCATGCGTACTCAGCAGCAGAGTAGCATAGCGCAAGGGCAGATGTCTTCACTGTGTCTGGTTGTGATCCCCAGGTTGTGCCAGTCAGCTTTCCTATGATATTGTTTCTAGCACCCACTTTTTGCTTGATGTTCAGGCAGTGCTTCTTGTAGGTCAGAGCACGGTCCAGAGTGACTCCCGGGGATTTGGGTGCGCTGCAATGCTCCAGTGGAATTCCTTCCCAGGTCATAATCCTCAAAGCTCGGGATGCTTGTCTGTTCTTGAGATGAAAGGCACATATCTGTGTTTTAGATGGATTAGGGATCAGCTGGTTTTCCCTGTAATAGGCAGTAAGGGCATCTAGAGCTTCTGTTCAATCATCTCAAAGCTCCCTGCTTGAGCAGTAATAATAATAATAATAATAATAATAATACTGTGGCACAAGCCAGTAAAGGCAGTCCCAGTGGTGATCAGCACACTGGGTGCAGTGCTTAAAGACCTTGGCCTGCACTTAAACACAATCGGTGCTGACAAAATCACCATCTGCCAGCTGCAAAAGGCCACCTTACTGGGATCTGCACTCATTATTCGCCGATACAACACACAGTCCTAGACACTTGGGAAGTGTCCGACGTGTGATCCAATACAACAGCCAGCAGAGTGTCTGCTGTGGATTCATCTTGTTGTGTTTCTAATAATAATAATAATAATAATAATAATAATAATAATAATAATAAACAAGCCATTAGAACAAATGCCATCAAAGCCGAAATTGAAAAGTCAATGACAGATCCCAAGTGTAGACTCTGCAAGGCAGCAGTGGAAACAATAGATCACGTTCTCAGCTGCTGCAAGAAGATCACACAGACAGACTACAAGCAGAGGCATAACACAGTTGCTCAGATGATTCATTGGAACTTGTGCCACAAAGACCATCTGCCTGCGACAAAGAACTGCTGGGATCACAAGCTGGAAAAAGTTACAGAAAATGAGCACGCCAAACTCCTCTGGGACTTCTGGATTCAGACAGACAGAGTTTTGGAGTATAATACTCCTGACCTCATGATCGTGTTAAAAAACAAAGTATGGATCGTTGATGTCGCAATCCCAGGTGACAGCAAGATTGAAGAGAAGCAAGTAGAAAAGCTGACACGTTATGAGGATTTAAAGATTGGACTGCAAAGACTCTGGCACAAGCCAGTCAAGGTGGCCCCAGTGGTGATGGACATACGTGGGGCTGCCCTTGAAGACGGCCCGGAAGCTTCAGCTGGTTCAGCGTGCGGCAGCCATGTTATTAACTGGAGCGGGTGGCAGGGAGCACACAACGCCCTTGTTGTCCCAACTCCACTGGCTGCCGATCTGCTACCGGACCCAATTCAAGGTGCTGGTTTTGGCCTTTAAAGCCCTAAACGGTTCCGGCCCAAAATACCTTGCTGACCGCATCTTGGCCTACGAGCCCACGAGGACCTTGAGATCGTCTGGGGAGGCCCTTCTCTCGATCCCGCCTGCATCACAGGCACGGCTGGCGGGGACGAGGGAGAGGGCCTTCTCGGTGGTGGCCCCCCGGCTGTGGAACACTCTCCCGGCAAACATTAGACAGGCGCCCTCCCTCATGTCCTTTCGAAAAAGCCTTAAAACCTGGCTGTTCGAGAGGGCATTTAATTAAGTGCTAGTAACAACATCATGGTAACATTATGGTAATGAGAACTGGAATGATATAAGGACGATGAGACTGGCCTATGATTCTACTAAGAGACGAAGCGGATTTTTATGTAGTTTGTAGTTGTTTGTATAGCTATGTGTTTGTAGATACTGACTTTTGTAACTGTCTTTTATGTGTACTGTACACCGCCATGAGTCGCCCGTAAGGGCTGAGAATGGCGGTTAATAAATGAATCAAATAAATAAATACTGGGTGCAGTGCCTCAAGACCTTGGCCTGCACTTAAACACAATCGGCGCTGACAAAATCCTCACCTGCCAGCTGCAGAAGGCCACCGTACTGGGATCTACACACATTATTCACCTATGTATCACATAATCCTAGAGACTTGGGAGGTGACCAACGTGTGATCCAATACAACAGCAAGCAGAGTGACCTTGTTTGCTGTGGACCCGTCTTGTTGCATTTCAAATAATAATAATAATCATCATCATCAACAACAACAACAATAATATCCTGATGCCAAATCCACACAAAACCACACCTACAATGTCGGACATATAAGAGTTACGGCAACCTATAAGTGACAGGTTTGTGTTTTTGTGTGCCTCCATGTCATTCCTGAGGGTGTTCCTCACTGGAGATTTAATGCAGTTTGATGCCACTTGAACTACCTTAAGCAATACTACGAGATCCTGGAAGTTGTAGTTTAATGAGGCACCAATCCTCTTTGCCAGAGAAGGCTAAAGATCTTGAAAATTACAACGATCCCATAACCTTGAGTGACAAACTGAACTTCACCCAACTACAAATCCTATGACTCCGTAGCTTTGAGCCAGTGCAGTTAAAGTGGTGTTAAACCACATTAATTGTACAATGTAGATCAGTGGTTCTCAGCCTTCCTAATGCCGTGACCCCTTAATACAGCCCCTCATGTTGTGGTGACCCCCAACCATAATATTGTTTTCGTTGCTACTTCATGAAAGTCATTTTACTACTGTTATAAATCATAATGTCAATATCTGATATGCAGGATGCATTTTCATTCACTGGACCAAACTGGGCACAAATACCCAATACACCCAAATGTGAATGCTAGTGGGGTTGGGGGAGGATTGATTTTGTAATTTGGGAGTTGTGGTTGCTGGGATTTATAATTCACTTATAATCAAAGAGCATTCTGAACTCCACCAGTGATGGATTTGAACCAAACTTGGCTCCCTTGACCAATGGAAAACACTGGAAGGGTTTGATGGGCATTGACTTTGAGTTTGGGAGTTGTAGTTCACCTATATCCAGAGAGCACTGTGGACTCATGCAATGGTGGATCTGGACCAAACTTGGCACAAATACTCAACATGCCCAAATGTGAACACTGGTGGAGTTTGGGGAAAATAGATCTTGACATTTGGGAGTTATAGTTGCTGGGATTTATAGTTCATTACAATCAAAGAACATTCTGAACTCCACCAACGACAGAATTGGCTCAAACTTCCCACATGGAATCCCCATGACCATCAGAAAATACTGTGTTTTCTTATGGTCTTTGGTGACCCCTCTGACACCCCCTCGCGACCCCCTCAGGGGTCCCGACCCCCAGGTTAAGAAACACTGATGTAGATGCACCTTGCGGAGATCCTGACACCAGTTCTATCCCTGGGGCTTTTCCACTTGAAAGAGTAGCAGCAACATGGAAACGTCATGGCATGCCTATAGCCATAACAAATGGGAACATGTTAATTAGAGGCTTTCAGTTAGTTGCTAATCAGTGCATTGCAAGGTTTTAGAAAAGCAAAGGCAACCAACAGTGGAAAAGGAAGCGTGCTTTCCCCTCTCCTCCTCCTCCTCATTGGAGGTTTTCTAAGAAGTCAACAGAAATTCCTATTATTATTATTATTATTATTATTATTATTATTATTATTATTATTTCTGTGTGTTCCGCCCTCTGCTTGAGTCGATCCAACGGTTGTTTCCTTTTGCTGCGATTTGGGAATCCAAGAAAGCGTGGAGTAAATGAATACATTTGGGAAATTCCAGATTTCTGCAAATACTTATGCCCTATAGTAAAATAAGAATTAATGGCTTCTTTAATAGTTGCCAAGGACAGATGGAGAAGGAGACAGAGTTTCCCCACTAAAAGGTTTGTCTGGATGTCGACGAGGATGTGTCCCTCTCCAAAGGAGCCAGGAAACGACATATCATCGTCCGGTCAATGTTAGGGAACAAAGCCAACTGATTTGTGCCAATACTTGGTTCAGCTTCTCTTTCTGAATGTACAGGGCTACCATTCCCATCTACCTGATTTCAGAATGATAGGAACTGTAATCCAAAAGCGCCTCGGAGGAAACAGATTGGGAATTCTTTCCCATATCTGACAGGAGGCAGGAGATAGGATTTTTGAAAGAGCATAATTCAGAAACATCTATAGATGGCAATCGTTTCCCATAGTGATGGATAACTACATTATCTCTCCATTATCTGGCCATACTTGACCCTTGCCCTTTCTTTAATCTGGCCACCAAATTACAGAATGACCTGCCAAAAAGAGATCCAACGGCTGGACTTTGAAACAGCATCGGAGACCAATCTCTTTCCGCAGATCGGTTTCTGAATTATGAATTGAATTAAGCTTATTGATTCATAGCGCCTGAAACAGATATACTGGGTCCATCGTTGAATGGCGAATTGACCCAAAGGTCAAGTGTTGGCTTTTTATAAGTCTATCTAAAGGATTGGTTTCTCAGAGTTTTCTGGCTCTTGGGTTTTATGAGAGAGAGCCAGAAGCTTCCCAAATCTTCATAGAGTTTCAATACTGGGCGAGGACTGCAGGAGACCTGGCTTCAAATCGTGGGATATAAACAATGGTGATAATGATCACACAATGATGATGATGATGATGGCGATGATGGCGATGATGGCGATGATGGCGATGATGGCGATGGTGGCGATGGTGGCGATGGTGGCGATGATGGCGATGATGGTGATGACCACGACGACAGCGATGATGACGATGACAGTGGTAATGAGGACGACGATGACGATGACAACAACTATGATACCCGGATCAGTTGTGGGCATGACACACTCTCACAGCCTAAGAAGAAGGCAATGGCAACTCTAACAAATTAACCAACATGGAGTTGGACTCGATCGCTAGAGAAAAGGGTTCAAATCCCTGCTCGCTGTGGAAACCCATTGGGTAGCCTTGGCCAAGTCATGCTCTCTCAGCCTCAGAATGCCTTGCCAAGAATACTCAGAATAAAGTCACCATGTCTTAGCTGACTTGAAGACATATAACAACAACAACAACAACAACAACAATGATTTCTAGTGTTCAAATGATTTTTCAAATGCACACTCATTGGAACAACTGTTGAGTTATGAGATGTGCAACACTGGTTTAATGGGACTACCTAGTTAAATGAATGGATTGAGTCCAGAGAGGACAGTGAATGGTGGAGATCTTGAAGATCTTTCCCTTCATAGGATTGCCATAAGTCAAGTCAATGGTGGACCTCTTGAAGGTCTTTCCTTTATAGGGTTACCATAAAGCAAAGTCAATGGTGGAACTCTACAAGGCAACTTTATAAGGTCTTTCTCTTATAGGGTTGCCATAAGGCAAATTAATGATGGAGGTCTTGAAGGTTTTTCATTCAAAGGGTTGCCACAAGCCAAAGTTATTGGTTGAGGTCTTGAAGGTCATTTGTCCATGGGGTTGCCATAAGTCAAGTCAACGGTTGAGCTCTTGAAGGTCTCTCCTTCATAAGGTTGCCATAACGGTGAGGCTCTTGGAGGTCTTTCCTTCATAGGGCTGCCATAAGGCAAATTCAGTGGTGGAGCTCTTGAAGGTCTTTCCTTTATAGTATTGCCATAATAGTAGAGATCTTAAAGGTCTTTCCTTCATAGAGTTGCCATAAGGAAAGTCAGTGGTGGAGCTCTTGAAGGTCTTTCGCTTAAAGAGTTGCCATAAGGCAAAGTTAATGATTGAGATCTTAAAGGTCTTTTTTTTTATGGGGTTGCCATAAGTCAACTCAAGGGTGGAGTACTGGAAGGTCTTTCCTTCATAGAGTTGCCATAATGGTGGAGCTCTTGGAGGTCTTTCCTTTATAGTATTGCCATAATAGTAGAGATCTTAAAGGTTTTTCCTTTGTAGAGTTGTCATAAAGCAAGCCAGTGGTGGAATTCTTGAAGGTTATTGTTATTGCTTGTTATTGTTATTGCTTGTATTGTTGTATTTTGGGCTCGGCCTCATGTAAGCTGCACTGAGTCCCCTGAGGAGATGGTAGCGGGGTATAAATAAAGTTTTATTATTATTATTACTATTATAAGGTCTTTCACTTAGAGGGTAGCCATAAGGCACAGTTAATGGTTGAGATCTTGAAGGTCATTTGTCCATGGGTTTGCCACAAGTCAAGTCAACGGTAGAGCTCTTGAAGGTCTTTCCTTCATAGGATTGCCATAATGGTGGGGATTTTGAAGGTCTTTCCTTCATAGGATTGCCATAATGGTGGGGATTTTGAAGATCTTTCCTTCATAGGGTTGCCATAAGAGAAAGTCAACTTGTTAGTCAACGATAACAACAACAATGTAGGGCTGGAGCTTTCTGGATTGAAGAGTACTAGCTCTGAAGCATTTCATCTGCATGGAAAGATCTCCCTTGGCTGAGTCTTGTGAATGGAGCAGAAAGTGTTCCTATATAGCGAAAACCTCCTCCTCCAACCCTCTGAGATGTGGACCTCCTTGCTGAAAGGGCTGCCTTCCAGAGCCTCTCTTCACACCACATACAATAAAAGTCCCTTCTCTTCAGTGCCAATCAAAGGAGCACACCATTAAAACCACCATAAACCTGCCTTTCAGAGGAACAGCCCTGCTTTCTTCTCCCTCTCTCTGTGTTCTGGGCAAGTTGACAGGCTCTCCATTAGCGCTCTTTCCGGCAGAGACATCAGAGCCCAAAGAGGGGCTCTCCTCCCGCAGACCTTTCCATATCATGAGGCAATGTCTGCCAAACCATCCCTTTGTGCACTAGATGTTCTTGGAGTTGGAAGCATGTGTCCTCCATAGCATCCTCCCCGGGGAATCTTTAAAGCTGAACCTTCGCCAGCGGCCTGGAATCTGCAGAATATCTGGGGCCCCAAAAAGGTGCAATGCTGGAGGGGAGTTTGCGGCTTTGACTTGCTTTGAACTACATGGAACAAATAGTAGATGTTTCTCCAAGAGGGACACTCCACTTTTGACCAAATAGTAGAAACATATCTACGAGCTTCCCAGTCGTCATTCTGTTTTCAATGCCGTTTATTTGGTGACTTCTACTGTTGGCCCCCATGAACTTTAAAGCTTTTTCTTTGCCAGTTTCTTCCTCTGAAATGGAGGATAAAACACCTGGTATTTATTTATTTATTTATTTACTTGTATACCGCAGTTTCTCAGCCCAACAGGTTTACAACAAGGATAAGAATCGCGGTTTACAACAAGGATAAGAATCAATCAACGATATACAATTTAAAACCATAAAAGCATAATATACAATATTGACACAACAATAGACAACACAATGCATCTCATAACTAGAGTCGTGATCCAATCCGTCGTCCAAATTTCCATTCCTGTAATCATCACATTCATTGCACTGTTTAACCGGATGCCCGTTCAAACATCCAAGTATTTGTTGTTGATCCCCTCTCCCAAAACCAACTCCACTTAGCTGCCAAGATCAGATGGTGTATTTAGAGGGACATCCTACTATAGCACATTTTAAGATAGTTTCCCAATGAATCTCTCATCAAAGGACTCTTACCAATCATCTACCTATGGATCCACCTCCACCGAGCCATCCATCCGATGGTTTATCCATCCATTCACCAATACATTTTTTTCTCTTTCTATGGTTACCTACCTACCTACTTCCTTACCCATTTCTTTCTGTCTTCCTCCATCATCTACTTATTGATCCACCTCTCCACCCATCTATCCTTCCATCTACTCACCAATACATTGCTCTTTCTCCCTCTCTCTCTCAATTCATCTATCTATCTATCTATCTATCTATCCATCCATTCACCAATGCATTTCTCTCTTTCTCTATCGCTCTATTCACCTGTGTCTTTCCCTATCTATCTATCTATCTATCTATCTATCTATCTATCTATCTATCTATCCATCAATCCATTCACCAATACATTTCTCTCTTTTTCCATCTGTCCATTTCTCCATCTGTGTCATTCTCTATCTTTCTATCTCCCCATCCATCCACCAATACATTTCTTTTCTTTCTCCATCTCTCTCTTCATCTAGTATCTATCTATCTATCTATCTATCTATCTATCTATCTATCTATCTATCTATCTATCTAATCTATCTCTCGTATCTATCTACTAATCGATCCATCCATTCACCAATACATTTCTCTCTCCATCTGTCCATCTCTCCATCTATGTCTTTCTCTTTCTATCTATCTCCCCATCCATCCATCCATCCATCCACCCATCCATCCATTTCTCTCTCTCCATCTCTCTATTCCTCTATTCCTCTATCTATCTATCTATCTATCTATCTATCTATCTATCTATTCATCTATCTATCTATCTATCTATCTATCTATCTATCTATCTATCTATCTATCTATCTATTTAGTCATCCATCCATCCACCCATTCACCAATGCATTTCTCTCTTTATCGCTCTATTTACCTGTGTCTTTCCCTATCTATCTATCTATCTATCTATCTATCTATCTATCTATCTGTCTGTCTGTCTGTCTGTCTGTCTGTCTGTCTGTCTGTCTATCATCTATCTATCATCATATCTATCTACCAATCCATCCATCCATCCATTCATTCACCAATACATTTCTCTCTTTCTCCATCTGTCCATCTGTATTTTTCTCTATCGTTATATCTATCTCTCCATCCATCCATCCATCCACCAATACATTTCTTTTCTCTCTCCATCTCTCTATCATTTTACCTGTGTCTCTATCTATCTATCTATCTATCTATCTATCTATCTATCTATCTATCTATCTATCTATCTATCTATCATCTATCTGCCTGTCAAATCTATCTACCAATCCATCCATCTATCCATTCACCAATACATTTTGTTAGGTATCTCTCTATCTATTCACCTACGTCTTTATCTATCTATCTATCTATCTATCTATCTATCTATCTATCTATCTATCTATCTATCTATCTATCTATCTATCTATCTATCTATCTATAATCTATCTACCTATCTACCTATCTATCCACCAACACATTTCTTTTCTCTCTCCATCTCTCTATCATTTTACCTGTGTCTCTGTCTATCTATCTATCTATCTATCTATCTATGATCATCATCTATCTGCCTGTCAAATCTATCTACCAATCCATCCATCTATCCATTCACCAAATACATTTTGTTAGGTATCTCTCTATCTATTCACCTACGTCTCTATCTATCTATCTATCTATCTATCTATCTATCTATCTATCTATTTATCTATCCACCAACACATTTATCTGATCATTTACCTTTTATCCATCCATTCACCAATCCATTGACACGAGGGGTTGAGGGGCTGTGCAAGAGAGGTTAGAACGAGGAAGGGTGGTTGCATTGTTTTTGCAATCATACATACATAATGAGTATTGGGGTGGCATTTAATTTCATTGTACGGTGCACAACAACAACCAAGTTATTCTGTTCTATTCTCTGGTTCTATCTGCCCAAAAGGCGGCATCTCCGTCCTTCCACAGCCGAATGTAGCCGTTCCCTTCTCGCCACCCGGAGTCCTGTTTGTCTCTGTTGTCTCCCTGCAGGCTTTGACGGAAACCCTGTTGCTTGAATTCTGCGCATTGTCCCACTTCCTTGGCATTTGAGGAAGCATCTTAGTGGCAGATGCCAACCGGGCGCATCCTCCTTCCTTGCTGAGAGCGAAATGTTTTTCTCGCTGCGGCTTCTTCCGCCGAAGGTGCCAAACGCATCCGCCACTTCCTTCCACATCCAATAACAAGAGATCCATGGAGATAGGGAAGAAGGCAACACAATCCTTTTCCAGTTGCAAAACGGATATTGCAAAAAAGTCTCTTCTCCTCATTTTGAAGTCGAACATGACCCCCCCCCCCCAATAAAAGATAGTAACTTATAGTTTTGCTAAGGACAAGGACACCAGACTGGATAATAAGGGTTAAGCCTTGGTCAATTTGCCAAGACACTAACAACAACAACAAGGACCCTTCCCATGTGAGATAGTGTGTACATTTAATCAAGGTTTTATGCCCTAGGTTTCACATATAGCAGAAGGTAACACATTTATTACTGAGAGACCACCTCCCTTTACACTTTTGTACTCTCTTGAACTTCTATGGGACTTTTTTCCCTTCTGAAGGACTCTTAGAAACTTTTTGGAAACTTTACCTTTTCAAGCTCCCTAAATGAAGGACCTTTGCCTGACCCTTCTGCCCTATTCCCTTTTATAAAAAATGTATAAAAAATATAAGAAGCCACTCTCAGTGACCCTGGAAGGAGGAAATCTCCTGTTTGAAAAGAACTTTGTCAAAAGACATATTTGCATGGGCAATACAATGGGCTTTGACCCTGGGGCTCAGAGTTTGCCCCCCCCCCCAGCGGAAGGTGCCCACTTGGCATGATTGATCATATCTCAACAGGACAAAGGGCCTTTGGAAAGCCACACTTTGTCCTGATCTGTTCTCTCAGTTATCTTCCATCCACCAAAACTACAGCCAGGATTACCCCATTGTCTCCATATCTCAGTTCAAGAAAAATCCAGATTCTGGCCATCTCGCCAGACATCAACGTTGATTGCCACCCATCAAGACAATAGGCTGGTCGGCTAGAAGGTCCCCTGAGGACTCGCTGACCACATGGACACCACATATTTCCATAATCCACTCAAGTTCTCATTGTTTCCCTCTCGTCCCACCTCCTTCTCTCCTGATTGGCCAGGAGGCTGAAGAGGCGTGAGCTCACCCATTGGTTAAGGCGCTCAGGAGGCGGCCAAGCCTCCTCCCAGCTATAGAGCGCCAACCAATCAGACAGCTCTGTATATGTATAAAAAGGCTTTCTTTTGTATTCAATGTATGCTTTGCTTGATGAATTATTGCGGCTTTGCATCCTTTCCAGCTGGATCGCAATAAAATCAACTCAGTGGCGCTTCCTTCAGCTTTGGTGAGATTCTTTTGGGAACTTAGAGAAATCTTTTAAATGGCGGCTTCTTTTTCTTTTGCTCACCAAAATAGCGAGCCCTCTTTGGTGGGTCCGCCGGGTCTCTCCTTCAGGGCGAGACCCTTCCAAATTCCTCCTCAACTTCAATTTAGGGGATTCGCGTTGTCCATTTGTCTCTGCTAGGACAACGCCCACATCTAGCATCCTCAGAGGTTGTGAGGTCTGTTGGAACTAGGAAAATTGGGTTTATATATCTGTGAAAAGTCCAGGATGTGAGAAAAAACTCTCGTATGTTGGAAGCAGGTGTGAATGTTTCCATTGCCACTTTGGTTAGCATTTGATGACCTGACCATTTTTTAGGTGTGCCTTGTTACTCCCTGGGGGAATCCTTTGTTGAGAGTTGATTAGCTGTCCCTGATTGTTTCTTTCTCCCACCTTGGACATCATTCCACAGGTATATAAACCTCACTTGCCTAGTGTCCAACAGACCTCACAACCTCTGAGGATGCCTGCCATAGATGTGGGTGAATCATCAGGAGAGAAGGCTTCTGGAACATGGCCAGGCAGCCCAAAAAAATTACAACAACCCAATAATAATGTAGTTTTTTAAAAGTTGTGTTCTAAAAGGTTTTCATGGCTGGAATCACTGGGTTGCTGTAAGTTTTTTGGTCTGTATGGCCGTGTTCCAGAAGCATTCTCTCCTGATCTCACATCTTCTGTGGATGCCTGCCATAGATGCAGGAGAAACATCAGGAGAGAATGCTTCTGGAACATGGCCAGATAGCCCAGGAAACTTACAGCAACCCATTTTTTAAGTTGTTAATCAAAACTTTGAAAAATTGCCAAAAATTTGTGGATATGGGAAATGTTCTGAAATTTGGTGTGCTAACAGTAGTAAATGTGTTCTACCATTGTAGTAAATTTCACTTCAATAGCTTTAAAAATGGGGGAGATAGGAGCCCCTGAAGTTTCCCCAATTGTAGTTGCTTAGTAAAGGTTAAGTCCAGTCGTGTCTGACTCTGGGGTGTGGTGCTCATCTCCATTTCTAAGCTGAAGAGCCGGCATTGTCCATAGACACCTCCAAGGTCATGTGGCCGGCATGACTTCATGGAGTGCTGTTACCTTCCCATCGGAGTGGTACCTATTGATCTACTCACATTTGCATGTTTTCAAACTGCTAGGTTGGCAGAACCTGGGAATAATAGCAGGAGCTCACGCCGCTCCCTGGATTCAAACCTGCAACGTTTTGGTCAGCCAGTTCAGCAGCTTAGCGGTTTAAGGCACTGCACCACTGGGGACTCCATAACTAAGTGTAGTCACTTAATTATGAGTAATTACAATAATTGTAACAAAATTTTGTGAGTTTCATTATAGTAACGAAATTTTCACCAAGTACACTTTAGAGGGAAGGACCAATGCTCTCCAGTTTTGTAATAAGTTTTGAACCATTTTCTTTATGGATTGCACATGCCTAACAACAACAACAATTACAGCAGCAACAACAACAACAACAACAACAACAACAAGGATACTAGAAACAAAGTTGAAGTCCTTTGGCCACATCATGAGGAGACAGCAAAGCCTAGAGAAGGGAATGATGCTGGGGAAAGTGGAAGGCAAAAGGAAGAGGGGCCGACCAAGGGCAAGATGGATGGACGGCATCCTTGAAGGGACTGGTCTGACCTTGAAGGAGACCCTGGGGGTGGTGACGGCCGACAAAGAAACAAAGTGGAAGTCCTTTGGCCACATCATGAGGAGACAGCAAAGCCTAGAGAAGGGAATGATGCTGGGGAAAGTGGAAGGTAAAAGGAAGAGGGGCCGACCAAGGGCAAGATGGATGGATGGCATCCTTGAAGTGACTGGACTGACCTTGAAGGAGACCCTGGGGGTGGTGACGGCCGACAGGGAGCTCTGGCATGGGCTGGTCCATGAGGTCACCAAGAGTCAGAGACGACTGAACGAATGAACAACAACAACACTTTAGAAACGAAGCACCAATGCTCTCCAGTTTTGTAATAAGTTTTGAACCATTTTCTTTATGGATTGCACATGCCTAACAACAACAACAATAACAACAGCAGCAACAACAACAACAACAACAACAAGGATACTAGAAACAAAGTGGAAGTCCTTTGGCCACATCATGAGGAGATAGCAAAGCCTAGAGAAGGGAATGATGCCGGGGAAAGTGGAAGGCAAAAGGAAGAGGGGCCGACCAAGGGCAAGACGGATGGATGGCATCCTTGAAGGGACTGGACTGCCCTTGAAGGAGCTGGGGGTGGTGACGGCCGACAGGGAGCTCTGGCGTGGGCTGGTCCAGGAGGTCACGAAGAGTCGGAGACGACTGAACGAATGAACAAATGACTGGACTGATCTTGAAGGAGCTGGGGGTGGTGACGGCCGACAAAGAAACAAAGTTGAAGTCCTTTGGCCACATCATGAGGAGACAGCCAAGCCTAGAGAAGACAATGATGCTGGGGAAAGTGGAAGGCAAAAGGAAGAGGGGCCGACCAAGGGCAAGATGGATGGATGGCATCCTTGAAGTGACTGGACTGACCTTGAAGGAGCTGGGGGTGGTGACGGCCGACAGGGAGCTCTGGCGTGGGCTGGTCCAGGAGGTCACGAAGAGTCGGAGACGACTGAACGAATGAACAAATGACTGGACTGATCTTGAAGGAGCTGGGGGTGGTGACGGCCGACAAAGAAACAAAGTTGAAGTCCTTTGGCCACATCATGAGGAGACAGCAAAGCCTAGAGAAGACAATGATGCTGGGGAAAGTGGAAGGCAAAAGGAAGAGGGGCCGACCAAGGGCAAGACGGATGGATGGCATCCTTGAAGGGACTGGACTGCCCTTGAAGGAGCTGGGGGTGGTGACGGCCGACAGGGAGCTCTGGCGTGGGCTGGTCCAGGAGGTCACGAAGAGTCGGAGACGACTGAACGAATGAACAAATGACTGGACTGATCTTGAAGGAGCTGGGGGTGGTGACGGCCGACAAAGAAACAAAGTTGAAGTCCTTTGGCCACATCATGAGGAGACAGCAAAGCCTAGAGAAGACAATGATGCTGGGGAAAGTGGAAGGCAAAAGGAAGAGGGGCCGACCAAGGGCAAGGTGGATGGATGGCATCCTTGAAGGGACTGGACTGACCTTGAAGGAGCTGGGGGTGGTGACGGCCGACAGGGAGCTCTGGCGTGGGCTGGTCCATGAGGTCACGAAGAGTCGGAGGCGACTGAACGAATGAACAACAACAACACTTTAGAAACGAAGCACCAATGCTCTCCAGTTTTGTAATAAGTTTTGAACCCTTTTTTATGGATTGCACATGCCTAACAACAACAATAACAACAGCAACAACAAACTCCGCTGCAAGCTCAACTTGCAAACTCAAAAAAGAACTGAGTTGTTAGAGAAACGCAGGCTGAAATAAGGAAGCCGTGACCAATTTCCCCTTGTTTCCCCCTTTGATTGGGATCTGCTTTTTCCCTTTCATCGCGGCATCACAACATTTCAGTCCTTACTCATCCCTTATTTTTTCCGCCTTTCAACTGCGTCCAGAAATGTCAGGCACAATGGCAGGCCTTCCTGTTTTGGTTTCCAAAGAGAGGCAACAAAGCAGAGCAGCGTCAAAGTGTTTTCAGTATTTATCAAATTACAAGCTTAGGAGCCTTTCCCCGCGCAAGTCAATAGGTTTTGCATCGGGACAAATCACGGCTTGCGGTGGTTGGGAGCCAAGTCCTGCTCTTTGGGAAGGAAAGCCTGGAAAACGGTCACTCCTGGAGCGCTTTCTCGCCTTGTCTCTTCCAGAAGAACACAAAGGGAAAATGAAACCCTTTTGGTGTCAAACACAATTGTTGTTGTGTTTATTTTGTTTGCTGTTGTGCAATCAATATCTTGAATTCGTGGCTGTGCAACAACATTCAACGTCCCGTTTCATATACCCAAGAGGCCATCCAAACTGTGGAATTAACACACTTTGACACCGTATTAACTGCTAAACATTCCTGGATCCCATCGCATTCAGCCATTGGAAGCTGCTATAATTCTGCAGCCTAAATCTTGGGTTGCTGAAGGCTTTCATGGCCAGAATCACTGGGTTGCTGTGAGTTTTCTAGGCTGACTGGTAGCATTCTCTCCTGACATTCCACCTACATCTGTGGCTAATGACATCTTCAGAGGTTCTGTTGGGAGTGAAGCCAGTGGCGTGTATGTGTGTGTGTGTGTATGTGTGTGTGTGTATTAGGCCTGGGCAATGTATGGTTCTAAATCAGTGGTTCTCAACCTTCCACAAGCCGCGACCCCTTAATACAGTTCCTCATGTTGTGGTGACCCCCAACCATAAAATTATTTTCATTGCTACTTAAGAACTGTAATTTTGCTACTGTTATGAATCGTAATGCAAATATCTGATATGCTGGATTTATTTTCATTCACTGGACCAAATTTGGCACAAATACCCGATATGCCCAAATTTCAATACTGGTGGGGTTGATGTTGTCATTTGGGAGTTGTAGTGGCTGGGATTTATAGTTCACCTACAATCAAGGAGCATTCTGAACTCCACCAAGGATGGAATTGAACCAAACTTGGCACATAGAACTGCCATGCCCAACAGAAAATACTGGAAGGGTTTGGTGGGCATTGACCTTGAGTTTGGGAGTTGTAGTTCATCAACATCCAGAGAGCACTATGGACTCAAACATTGACCAAACTTGGCACAAATATTCCATATGCCCAAATAGGAACACAGATGGAGTTTGGGGAAAATAGACCTTGCCCTCTGGGAGTTGTGGTTGCTGGGATGTATAGTTCACTTAGAGTCAAAAAGTATCCTGAACCCCACCAACAATAGAATTGGGCTAAACTTCCCACACAGAACCCACATGACCAACAGAAAATACTGTTTTCTGATGGTCTTTGGCGACCCCTCTGACACCCACTCAAGACCCACTCAGGAGTCCCGACCCCCAGGTTGAGAAACGCTGTTCTAAATGGTTCTAAAGTACTTACAAAACTAAAGTTCTGGTGGTGAAAATTTCAAAACTCTAACAAAACTCTCAAAATTTCATTATAAATGGCAGTTCCTAATTGGTTCTGTCATAAAAATCGCCAATAATGAAATAATAATTACATTTTGAAAGTTTTGTTAGAGTTCTGAAATTTTCACCACCAGAACTTTAGTTTTGTAAGTACTTTAGAACCATTTAGAACCATGGATTGCCCAGGCCTACTATCTCTCTATCTCTCTGTCTGTCTATCTCTCTATCTATCTATCTATCTATCTATCTATCTATCTATCTATCTATCTATCATCTATCTCTATCTATCTATCT
>NW_026844478.1:1345613-1366455 GCF_025583915.1 Anolis sagrei ordinatus | reverse complement strand
AAATTTTTTCTTGATCAAACAGGCCTACTATCTATCTATCTATCTATCATCTATCTATCTATCTATCTATCTATCTAATATATCTGTAGAATAATGTCCAGGGTGGGAGAAAGAATCCTTGTCTGGATTTTGCAATTAGCAAGCTACTCAATGCTATTCAAGCTCGCTAATTGCAACATCCACACTTGTGTCAAACAGACAAGGGTTCTTCCTGTCACCCTGGATATTATTCCACATGCATAAATCTACACTCCACTTGCTCCCTCTGTGTAAATACCCTCCCTGATTAACTCTGCAGCTTCATAGCTACTGAACGCTATTCAAACTCGCTAATTGCAACATCCAAACTTGCGTCGAACAGACAAGGGTTCTTTCCCCCACCTTGGACATTATTCCATAGGGGTGCATGTGTGTGTTTGTGTGTATACACACACCACTTGCTCCCTCCATGCAGATACCCTCCCTGATCGATTTTGCAGCTTGATGGCGACTCAGTGCTATTTATTAAGCTAATAATTGCAACATTCATGCTTCCATCAAACAGGCAAGGGTTCTTTCTCCCACCTTGGACATTATTCCATAGGCCACACGCCATTTGCTACCTCCATGCAGATACCCTCCCTGATTGACTTTGCAGCTTCATAGCTCTGCAATGCTTGCTAATTGCAACATCCACACTTGCGTCAAACAGACAAGGGTTCTTTCTCCCACTTTGGACATTATTCCATAGGTAAACCACTTGATCCCTTCATGCAGATACCATCCCTGATTGACTTTGCAACTTCATGGCTACTCCTCAGTGCTATTTATTAAGCTTCTAATTGCAACATTCATGCTTGTATGAAACAGGCAAGGGTTCTTTCTCCCACCTTGGACTAATGTCCAATTGGTGTGTGTGTATATATCTATATATATATATGTATATATGTGTATATATATGTATATATATATATACATGCCACTTGCTACCTCCATGCAGATACCCTCCCTGATTAACTTTGAAGCTTCATGGCTACACAATGGTATTCAAACTTGCCAATTGCAACATCCACACTTGCTTCAAACAGACAAGGTTCCTTCCTGTCACCCTGGACATTATTCCATAGGTGTGTGTGTATATATATATATATATATATACACACACACCACTTGCTACTCCTACGCAGATACCCTCCCTGATTGACTTTGCAGCTTCATGGCCACTCAGTGCTATTTATTAAGCATCTAATTGCAACATTCATACTTGCATCAAACAGGCAGTGGTTCTTTCTCCCACCTTGCACATTATTCCATTATACACACACACACACACACACACCACTTGCTACCTCCATGCAGATACCCTCCCTGATTGACTTTGCAGCATCATGGCTTTTATATGCTATTCAAGCTCACTAATTGCAACATTCACATTTGCATAGAGAGACAAGGATTCTTTCTCCAATCTTGGACATTCTTCTACAGATATATATATATATATATATTTATTTACTTTATTTGTATACCGCACTCTCTCAGCCCGTAGGCGACTCAGTGCGGTTTACAACCAGGTCAATATACAAAGTGCACAACGTTAGCATTAGCGTTTAAAACAGTAACTAAAGCAACTGGATCAATATAACATCAATACATCAGTACATCAATATAACATCAATACATCCATATAACTAATCTATCACGTCTCATCAGTAGAGTCATAATCCGATCTCCTCGTCCATTATTCCAAGTTCCAAACTCAATCAATTGATTGCACTGCTTAATTAAACACCTGTCCAAAGAGCCAGGTCTTCACTCTTCTCCTGAACGCCAGCAGGGAGGGGGCCGATCTAATGTCTGCGGGAAGGGCGTTCCACAGCCGAGGGGCCACCACTGAGAAGGCCCTGTCTCTCGTCCCCGCCAGCCGTGCTTGTGAGGCCAGCGGGATCGAGAGCAAGGCCTCCCCGGACGATCTTAATGTCCTAACTGGTTCATAGGGGGTGATGCGTTCGGACAGGTAGGTCGGGCCAGAACCGTTTAGGGCTTTAAAGGCTAAAGCCAGCACTTTGAATTGTGCCCGGTAGCAAAATATACATACACACACACACACACACACACACACACACACACACACACACACACTCCACTTGCCTCATTGCCAACAGAACCTCTAAAGATGCCATTAGCCACAGATGGAGATGAAACGTCAGGAGATAATGCTGCTGGGACATGGCCATACAGCCCACAAAACTCACAACAACTCAGCCAAAATCTAATTTTTCGTTCTGTGGAGCATAAGAGCCGTTGGATGTGTTGGATCCCCCATTCAAGTATTCCTTCCACGGATATTGACGATTCAGCCACAGGTATTCCAAGGCACGACGTTTCACGTTGTTGCAAGAGACGTAACTATTCCCCGGCACCTGCGTTTATGTTTCTAACGAGTTTAATTGCTTTCCAACTTCCTTGCGCGATGAATTTTTCATTCCATCTTCCACGGCTCTCTGAATCGCTTCATGTGCCTGCGCATCGCAATACATACAAAGCAGGACGGGGTCGTTTGCAACCCGCCAGTGCCGTTGCTTTGCCTTGATTTTGCAGAAGGAAACAAGGACCGCACAACGTTAACGGTTGCTAATCTCACTTGCGTGGTTGAATTAAAGACTCTTTGATGCGATGCATTGCAAGGAAGTACGAAAAATAAAATAAAAAGCAACCCAAAGAAAAATCTCGCTAATTGACCAATTTGCCAGAAAATGGATTTTTCCGGCTTTTTGTCAAGATAATGAAAAGAGATGTGAGTTTTCTTAATGGCCCTCTTCGATAATGTAACCACGTCTAGGATTCTGTGTTCTGATAGTCATGCAGGAAAACAAGAACTGGGATTATTTGGGATTAAATGGAGATTATTTGCAATTCATTAGCATTGAATGACCGTCTCCCTTGAGTTTACAGGTTGCTTTTCTTGGCTCCTTTTGGACTTTCCTTCACTCACCATTTTGGTGATTTACTTCATCTTCCATTCTGACAACCTGCAGCTTCTGACTTCGAGCTATGACGACAGGCGGGTAACAAATTAATACTAGTAGTAGTAGTAGTAGTAATGCAGGAGCATTAGATTCCAAGAGAACACATCTTCCTAGCCATTTGTAGGTCTTCTAGAATGATTCTATGACCACCTTCTAGCAGATGTTGGCCATAAAGTCATAGACTTAGAGCTATGAGGACAMYTGGGTAACAAATTAGTAGTAGTAGTAGTAGTAGTAGTAGTAGTAACAGTAATGGAGGAGGTTGAGATTCCAAGAGAACACATCTTCCTAGCCTTTTGTAGATCTTCTAGAATACTTCTATGACCACCTTCTAGCAGATGTYGACCATTAAGTCATAGACTTAGAGCTATGAGAAGAGGCAGGTAGCAAATTAGTGGTGGTAGTAGCAGCAGTAGTAATGGAGGAACTTGAGATTCCAAGAGAACACATCTTCCTAGCCATTTGTAGGTCTTCTAGAATGATTCTATGGCCAACTTCCAGCAGACGTCAACCATAAAGTCATAGACTTAGAGCTATGAGGAGAGGCAGGTAACAAATTAATAGTAGTAATAGTAGCAGTAGTAATGAAGGAGCTTGAGATTCCAAGAGGAAACATCTTCCTAACCATTTGTAGGTCTTCTGGAATGATTCTATGGCCAACTTCCAGCAGATGTTGACCATAAAGCCATAGAGTTAGAGCTATGAGGAGAGGCAGGTAACAAATTCATAGTAGTAGTAGTATAAGTAGTAGTAATGGAGGAGCTTGAGATTCCAAGAGAACACATCTTCCTAGCCATTTGCAGGTTCTCCAGTGTAATTCTGCTGGAAGTTGGCCAACTTCTAGCAGATGTAAAGATATACTGGATGACCGAGATACCTAAAGAGGTATTTTCACAGGTAAGATATAGTAAAGGCTTTTCATTAATAATAATGGCTTTTGATGGATGTCCTGCACCCCAAAACCCTATGAGACTAGAGTGCCTATTGCTATTATTTATTTATTATTATTATTTATTTATAATTATGAATCATGAATCATCAATTATCAATAATCAATGACTGATGATAAATGACCAATGACCAAGTATTAATTATTAATGGTATCAATTATTTGTGTTATGTATCATTATTATTATTTATATTATTAATTCATAGTATTGGTATCAATTATTAATTATGAATCATGAATAATAAATAATCAATAATCAATGACCAATGGCTAAGTATTAATTATTTATGGTATAAATTATCAATTATTAGTTAGTGTTATTTATTATTATTTATATTATTGATTCTTACTATTGGTATCAATTATTAATTATGAATCATGAATAAATTATCAATAATCAATGACCAATGGCTAAGTATTAATTATTAATTGTATCTATTATTAATTATTAATGGTATCAATTATCAATTATTAATTAGTGTTGTTTATTATTATTAATTCATATTATTAGTATCAATTATTATGAATCATGAATAATCAATTATCCATGACCAATGGCTAAGTATTAATTATTAATTATTAATGCCATCTATTATTAATTATTAATTGTATCAATAAGAAATTATAGTGTTTTATTATTATTTATATTATTAATTCATATTATTAGTATCAATTATTAATTATGAATCATGAATATTCAATGATCAATAATCAATGACCAATGGCTAAGTATTAATTATTAATTATTAATGGTATCTATTATTAATTATTAATTGTATCAATTATCAATTATTAAATAGTGTTGTTGGTTATTATTATTAATTCATATTATTAGTATGCTGATAATCGTGCCATCACCACTCAAGCAGGGAGCTTTGAGGTGGTAGAACAGAAGCTCTAGGTGCTCTTACTGCCTATTACAGGGAAAACCAGCTGATCCCTAATCCATCTAAAACACAGACATGTGCCTTTCACCTTAAGAACAGACAAGCATCCCGAGCTCTGAGGATCATTTCGTGGGAAGGAATCCCACGGGAGCATTGCAGCACACCCAAATACCTGGGAGGAGTCACTCTGGACCGTGCTCTGACCTACAAGAAGCACGGCCTGAACATCAAGCAAAAAGTGGGCGCTAGAAACAATATCATATGGAAGCTGACTGGCACAACCTGGGGATCACAACCAGACACAGTGAAGACATCTTTCCCTGCGCTGTGCTACTCTGCTGCTGAGTATGCATGCCCAGTGTGGAACACATCTCACCACACTAAAACAGTGGATGTGGCTCTTAATGAGACATACCGCATTATCACGGGGTGTCTGCGCCCCACACCACTGGAGAAATTACACTGCTTAGCCGGTATCGCACCACCTGACATCCGCTGGGAAGTAGCAGCCAATAGGGAAAGGACCAAGGCAGAGACATCTCCAGCTCATCCCCTGTTTGGGTATCAGCCAGCACATCAATGACTTAAATCAAGAAATAGTTTTCTAAGATCTACAGAGACACTCGCTGGAACACCTCAGCAAGTGAGAGTCCAAAAGTGGCAGGCTCAAACCCAGAACATCAATCCATGGCTGATACCAAATGAGAGACTGGGCACACAGAAGACTGGGCAACTTGGAAGGCGCTGAACAGACTGCGCTCGGGCACCACGAGATGCAGAGCCAACCTTCAGAAATGGGGCCACAAAGTGGAATCCTCGGCATGCGAGTGCGGAGAAGAGCAAACCACTGACCAGCTGCTGCAATGCACCCTGAGCCCTGCCACATGATGCACAAGGGAGGACCTTCTTGTGGCAACACCAGAGGCACTCCAAGGGGACAGATACTGCTCAAAGGACATCTAATCCACTACCAAGCTTGCAAACTTTGTATTTTGTCTGTTTGTTTTGTTCTGTTAGAAATATAATACAATGGTCTGGTTGCCCCTGACACAATAAATAAATATAAATATATATTATTAGTATAAATTATTAATTATGAATCGTGTTCAATGATCAATAATCAATGACCAATGGCTAAGTCCCTAAGGTCCAGCTCTCACATCTGTAGGTGACTACAGGGAATACCATGGCTTTGACTATGGATGTGAGAGCTGGACCTTCGGGAAGGCTGAGCGAAGGAAGAGAGGTGCTTTTGAGCTGTGGTGTTGGAGGAAAGTGCTGAGAGTGCCTTGGACTGCGAGAAGATCCAACCAGTCCATCCTCCAGGAAATAAAGCCCGGCTGCTCACTGGAGGGATGGAGATGGGAGGCCAAGATGAAGTCCTTTGGCCACATCATGAGGAGACAGCAAAGCCTGGAGAAGGGAATGATGCTGGGCAAAGTGGAAGGTAAAAGGAAGAGGGGCCGACCAAGGGCAAGACCACTAAGATCGTCTGGAGGGGCCCTGCTCTCGGTCCCTTCGCCTGCACAAGCACGGCTGGTGGGGACGAGGGACAGGGCCTTCTCGATGGTGGCCCCTCGACTTTGGAACTCCCTGCCATTAGAGATCAGAACTGCCCCCTCCCTCATGACGTTCAGGAAACTAACAAAGACCTGGTTGTGGAACGCGGCATTTGACAACTGATTGAATTCTTTGCCCACATGAAAGGAGGAGGATGAATGGGATTGTGATGGTGTCGGACGATTTGGCTCTTTTAACTGGGATGATAATGTTTTAATGTGGATGGTGCTGATATTTTAATCGTGTAAGGAAGTGGCATTGTGTTGTTATTGTATATTCTTTGTATGTTAACACATGTTGTGAACCGGTCCGAATCCCTCTTTGAAGGTGAGAGGGTCGGTATATAAAACCTCGAAATAAATAATAAATAATGGCATCCTTGAAGGGACTGGACTGACCTTGAAGGAGACCCTGGGGGTGGTGGCGGCCAACAGGGAGCTCTGGCGTGGGCTGGTCCATGAGGTCACAAAGAGTCGGAGACGACTGAACGAATGAACAACAACAATGGCTAAGTATCAATTATCAAGTATTAATTAGTGTTGTTGGTTATTATTATTAATTTATATTATTAGTATCAACTATTATTAATTAGTATTAATTATTTTTATTGCGTTGTTGAATTAAGTAGGTAGTCTCGGAGACAGAACCCTTTTATGCCTGCAAAAGGGCTGAAGCAAGGCATAGGAGAGATGGGCTGTTTCCCCCGCTGTGCTTGTCCTTCCTCAGGGGTCGTTTTCGGAGACGGTTCTCCTCCTTCAGCGCCGTATCTTGCCTTGTTGTGTCTTCCTTCGGGGACTTTGATATCTCGAAGATGCTGCTGCCGGTATCTCATCTGCTATGGCTGTTAACTTTTAATGTTTATGTGCCGACTGGCATCGGGTGAGGAATAACAGGGCAATAATAATAATAATAATAATAATAATAATACCAATAATACAGCCGCTCAAGAAAAGAGGGAGGAAAACAGAGCCTCCGCCTCCGCCGCCTTGCTCTTTGCTTCCTTGACAAAGACACAACAAAAGACCCCAACAACACAAACACAGATTTGGATTCCAATGCAAGGCTTCATCGGGACACCCTGACCCAGCCAGGCCTTTCTTTTCACTCTATTTCACAAACCAAGCTAGGAATAGAAAGCTATATATTCGTAGTAAAGATATATTTATTTGTAATTATTTCATCCCAGCTTGGGAAGGGCAATCTTGCAAGTGTGCAACCCTTGTTGTGAAGAAGGACTTGCATGGCTGTTTTGGTATCTTCTCTCTCGTTGTTGTTGTTCTCCTCTTCCTTCTCTTCTTTCTTATTCTCTTTTTCTTCCTCCTTCTATTCATCCTCTTCCCATTTCTTGACCTACTCTTCCTGCTCCTCGTCCTTCTCTTCTTCCCCCTCCTCCTCTTCTTCCTCTTCCTTTTCCTTCACTTCCTCTTCATCCTCTCTCTTCGCCTCTTCTTCCTTCTCTTCTTCCTTTTCCTCCACTTCCTCTTCATACTCTTCACCTCTTCTTCCTTCTCTTCTTCCTTTTGCTTCTCTTTCTCTTCCTCCTCTTTCTTCACTTCTTCTTTCTCTTCTTCCTTTTCCTTCACTTTTTCTTCATCTTCTTTCTTCACTTCTTTTTCCTTCTCTTCTTCCTTTTCCTTCACTTTGTCTTTATCCTCTTTCTTCACCTCTTCTTCCTTCTCTTCTTCCTTTTGCTTCTCTTCCTCCTCTTTCTTCACCTCTTCTTCCTTCTCTTCTTCCTTTTGCTTCTCTTCCTCTTCCTCCTCTTTCTTCGCCTCTTCTTCCTTTTCCTCCACTTCCTCTTCATCCTCTTTCTTCACCTCTTCTTCCTTCTCTTCTTCCTTTTCCTTCACTTCCTCTTCATCCTCTTCCTTCGCCTCTTCTTCCTTCTCTTCTTACTTTTCCTTCACTTCCTCTTCCTCCACTTTCTTCACCTATTCTTCCTTCTCTTCTTCCCTTTCCTTCACTTCCTCTTCATCTTCTTTCTTCACCTCTTCTTCCTTCTCTTCTTCCTTTTCCTCCACTTCCTCTTCATCCTCTTTTTTTCACCTCTTCTTCCTTCTCTTCTTCCTTTTCCTTCACTTCCTCTTCATCCTCTTTCTTCACCTCTTCTTCCTTCTCTTCTTCCTTTTACTTCTCTTCCTTCTCTTCACCTTGTCTTAATCCTCCTCCTCTTCCTCCTTCTATTCATCCTCTTCCCATTTCTTGACCTCCTCTTCCTGCTCTTCTTTCCCCTCCTCCTCTTCTTCCTCTTCCTTTTCCTTCACTTCCTCTTCATCCTCTTTCTTCACCTCTTCTTCCTTCTCCTCTTCCTTTTGCTTCTCTTCCTCTTCCTCCTCTTCCTCTTCCTTGTCTTAATCCTCCTCCTTATTGTTGTTGTTATAAATAAAATAGTAATTGAATAGCAAGACTTCTCAGTGCTAATCAAGCTTGCTAGTTGCATCCTTCATACTTGCTTCAGACAGACAAGGGTTCTTCATCCCACCCTAGACATTATATAAGCACTCCACTTGCTTCACTTCCAACAGACCTCTGAGGATGCCATTAGCCACAGATGCAGGCGAAACACCAGGAGAGAATGCTGCTGGGACACTGTCATGCAGTCCGGAAAACTCACAGCAACCCAGTGCCTAGTTCTGAAATGTAACACAGTCCTAAACCCTATAGTGGCAACTGACTTTGGAAGATCCATTTGGCTTTTTGGATGTACCTGCCCACCATTCAACAATGCATCCAATGGGCCCGATCTAGTTAATATTCCATCTTTGTCATTGCGCATTCTGACTTGATGATGTATCTTGTGCCAGTGTCCTTCCATATCTCCTTTCTACAAGAAACATCTCAACATTAGGAAGAGCTTCCTATTGTGAGAGCTGTTCAGCAGTGGAACTCTCTGCCCCAGATTGTGGTAGAGCCTCCTTCTTTGGAGGCTTTGGAGGCTTTCAAACAGAGACTGGATCGCCATCTGTCGGGGGTGCTTTGAATGTGATTTTCCTACTTCTTGGCAGAATGGGGTTGGACTGGATGGCCCACAAGGTCCCTTCCAACTCTACGATTCTATTATTCTACTATGAGAGCTGTTCAGCAGTGGAACTCTCTGCCCTGGAGTGTGGTAGAGGCTCCTTCTTTGGAGGCTTTGAAACAGAGGCTGGATGGCCGTCTGTTGAGGGTGCTTTGAATGCGATTTTCCTGCTTCTTGGCAGAATGGGGTTGGACTGGATGGCCCACAAAGTCTCTTCCAACTCTATGATTCTATTATTCTACCATGAGAGCTGTTCAGCAGTGGAACTCTCTGCCCTGGAGTGTGGTGGAGGCTCCTTCTTTGGAGGCTTTGAAACAGAGGCTGGATGCCATCTGTCAGGGGTGCTTTGAATGCAGTTTTCCTGCTTCTTGGCAGAATGGGGTTGGACTGGATGGCCAACCAGGTCTCTTCCAACTCTTTGATTCTATGATTCTATGATTCTATGACTGGATGGCCCACAAGGTCTCTTCCAACTCTGAAATTCTATTATTCTACCATGAGTGCTGTTCATCAGTGGAACTCTCTGCCCCAGGGTGTGGTGGAGGTTCCTTCTTTGGAGGCTTTGAAACAGAGGCTGGATGGTCCTCTGTTGGGGTGCTTTGAATGCAATTTTCCTGCTTCTTGGCAGAATGGGGTTGGACTGGATGGCCCACAAGGTCCCTTCGAACTCTATGATTCTATTATTCTACTATGAGAGCTGTTCAGCAGTGGAACTCTCTGCCCTGGAGTGTGGTGGAGGCTCCTTCTTTGGAGGCTTTGAAGCAGAGGTTGGATGGCCATCTGTTGAGGGTGCTTTGAATGTGATTTTCCTGCTTCTTGACAGAATGGGGTTGGACTGGATGGCCCACAAGGTCCCTTCCAACTCTACGATTCTATTCTTCTATCATGAGAGCTGTTCAGCAGTGGAACTCTCTGCCCCAGGGTGTGGTGGAGTCTTCTTTTTTGGAGGCTGGATGGCCCAGGAGGTCTCTTCCAACTCTTTGATTCTAGGATTCTATATTCCTAGGATGGCAGAAATACCATTGGATGTGATGCAAATGGACCACAAGCAGGCAGATTAGCATATGCAATCCCCTAAACCAGTCCGGTTGTGTCCAAAATGCTCTCTCTGACTCATGCTGCTGACATTGCTGCACCTGGACTTGTGCAGGGATTGTTTTTATGCAACCTTTTGTGTTGGAGAGCACAAATGAACACAAACACCAGCTGGTACAACCCAATGGAAAACTGAGTGGGAGGAGTGTTTGTGTTTGCAAACACAAGGGTGTCCATGACCAGCTCTGCTCACTTGCATTTGTGCAAAATAGCCATAGGACCCTGGCTGGTGGTTGTCATAATTGACCTTCTGGACACAACCTTCTCCAAATTGAATCCCTGTCCTTCCCTCATTGCTTCCATTCTGGTCACTTCTGGTCGCTTCGTTCTTGCTCCATCCATGTTCAACATTTACACAAATGACCAGCCACTGCCAGAAGGGACAGAGAGTTTCATCTATGCTGATGATCGTGCTATCACCGCTCAAGCAGGGAGCTTTGGGGTGGTAGAACAGAATCTCGCCGAAGCTCTAGGTGCTCTTACTGCCTATTACAGGGAAAACCAGATGATCCCTAATCCATCTAAAACACAGACATGTGCTTTTCAGCTCAAGAACAAAGAAGCATCCCGAGCTCTGAGGATTATTACCTGGGAAGGGATCCCACGGGAGCATTGCAGCGCACCCACATACCTGGGAGGAGTCGCTCTGACCTACAAGAAGCATTGCCTGAACATCAAGCAAAAAAGTAGATGCTAGAAACAATATCATACGAAAGCTGACTGGCACAACCTGGGGATCACAACCAGACACAGTGAAGACATCTGCCCTTGCGCTATGCTACTCTGCTGCTGAGTATGCATGCCCAGTGTGGAACACATCTCACCACGCTCAAACAGTGGATGTGGCTCTTAATGAGACATGCCGCATTATCACGGGGTGTCTGCGCCCTACACCACTGGAGAAATTACACTGCTTAGCCGGTATTGCACCACCTGACATCCGCCGGGAAGTAGCAGCCAATAGTGAAAGGACCAAGGCAGCGACATCTCCAGCTCATCCCCTGTTTGGGTATCAGCCAGCACGTCAACAACTTAAATCAAGAAATAGTTTTCTAAGATCTACAGAGACACTCGCTGGAACACCTCAGCAAGCGGGAGTCCAAAAGTCGCAGGCTCAAACCCAGAACCTCAATCCATGGCTGAGACCAAATGAGAGACTCCCCCCTGGGCACACAGAAGACTGGGCGACTGAGAAGGCACTTTGGCACCACGAGATGCAGAGCCAACCTCAAGAAATGGGGCCACAAAGTGGAATCCACAACATGCGAGTGCAGAGAAGAGCCAACCACTGATCACCTGCTGCAATGCAACCTGAGCCCTGCCACGTGCACCATGGAGGACCTTCTTGCAGCAACACCAGAGGCACTCCAAGGGGCCAGATACTGCTCAAAGGACATTTAATAGAATGCCAAGTTTGCAAACTTTGTGTTTTGTCTGTTTGTTTGTTAAAAAATGCAACGCAACTGTTCGGTCTGCTCCTGACATGATAAATAAATAAATAGGATCCGTTTTAGTTTCTTCTGCATCAGCCACACGACAAATATTCATGACTGTTTGTTGTGCCTGAAACAGCGAGATAGAGATTTCAGAAACCTCCATAAACATGGGCTATCGTTTTCCAATGTTGGAGAAGGCGGAGAAGGCAACCTGCAAAGATCCATACAGCAAGAAATAATAGATATCTGCAATAAAGAAGGAAACCGCACCGCTCGAGACAAAGAGGCTTGCGGTTTTTGCAAAGGGGGGCGGGAAATAATAAGCCTCTCTTAGGTGTGTGGGTGTTTGTTTTGGCTGCTGGAACAATCCTGGGGTTTTTGGTTGTTGTAACACAGGAAGGTGTGGTTTTGTTTGTTGCAAAGTGAACATGGCAAGCCTTGTGGTCAGTTGGGTCCGGCCCAAGGAACAGGTGGAGAAGCCGAGATTGATTCATGGCTCAAAGAGCCCGCCTTGTTCTGGGAAGACACTCTTTGGTGCAGGTTCTGCCCACTGGGCCAGCATCCCTGTTGTTGTTGTTCCTGTTGTTGTGAAGCAACCATAGCAAACAATCGATCCAAGGTACAGCTACACCTTGAAGAATTAATGCAGTTCAATGCCACTTTAACTGACAAGTCTCTGTGGTCTCCTGGAATCCTGGAAGTTGTGTTTTAGTGAAGCACCAAGACCTTGCAAAACTTTACCTCCCAAGAATCCATAGCATTGAGGCACTGTAGTTGAACTGGTGCCAAGCAGCACTGATTCTGCAGTGTAGACGCAGCCTTAAGCTAAAGTCAAGAGCATCCAAAGGCACGGCCATATTAGTTTGTATCAGCATGCAAAGAGATCTTGTTGCACTTTTGAGGCTGACCAAGAGAAGGTTTTGAAGGAAGAGGAAGGGAGGAAAGGAAGGAAGGAAGGAAGGAAGGAAGGAAGGAAGGAAGGAAGGAGAAAGAAGGAAAAGAAAAGATAGGAAGGGATTAAAGGAAGAAAGGACAGGAAATGGAAAGGAAGGGAAAGGGAGGGAGGAGAAAGAAGGAAAAGAAAAGAAAGGAAGGGAGTAAAGGAAGAAAAGACAGGAAATGGAAAGGAAAGGGAGGGAGGAGAAAGAAGGAAAAGAAAAGATAGGAAGGGAGTAAAGGAAGAAAAGAAAGGAAAGGGAAAGGAAGGGAAAGGGAGAGAGGAGAAAGAAGGGAAGATAAGAAAGGAAAAGAAAGGAAAGGAAGGGAGGAAAGGGAGGAAAGGGAGGAAGGAAAAGAAGGAAAGAAAGCAGGAAGGAAGGAGAAAGAAAGAAAAAGATAGGAAGGTAGTAAAGGAAGAAATGAAATGGAAAGGAAGGGAAAGGGAGGGAGGAGAAAGAAGGGAAGACAGGAAAGGAAAAGAAAGGAAAGGAAAGGAAGGAAGGAAGGAAGGAAAAGAAGGAAAGAAGGCAGGAAGGAAGGAAGGAGAAAGAAGGAAGGAAGGAGAAAGAAGGAAAAGAAAAGATAAGAAGGGACTAAAGTAAGAAAGGACAGGAAATGGAAGGGAAGGGAAAAGGAGGGAGGAGAAAGAAGGGAAGATAGGAAAGGAAAGGGAGGGAGGAAGGAAAGGGAGGAAAAGAAGGAAAGAAGGGAAAGAAGGCAGGAAGGAAGGAAGGAAGGAAGGAGAAAGAAGGAAAAAAAGATAGGAATTGAGTAAAGGAAGAAAGGAAATGGAAAGGAAGGGAAAGGGAGGGAGGAGAAAGAAGGGAAGATAGGAAAGGAAAGGAAAGGAAAGGAAAGGATGGAAAAGGAGAAAGGGAAGGAAAGGAAGAAAGGGGAGGAAAGGGAGGAAAGGAGGGAGGGAGAATGAAGGGAAGAGAAGATAGGAAAGGACAAAGAAGGAAGGATAGGAAGAAAGGACAGAAATGGAATGGAAAGGAAGAGAAAGGGATGGAGGAAGGAGAAAGAAGGAAAGATAGGAAAGGAAAGGAACAGAAAGGGGGAAAGAAGAAAGGGAAGGAAAGGGAAGGGAAGGAAGGAAGGAGGGGAGTAAAGGAAGGAAGTAAGAAAAAGAAGGAAGGAATAAGAAAGGAAGGAAAGCAAGAAAGTAAAGGATGGGAGTAAAGGAAGAAAGGAAAGGGAAAGGGAGGGAGGAAAAGAAGGGAGGATAGGAAGAAAGGACAGAAATGTAATGGAAAGGAAGGGAAAGGAAGGGAGGAAGGAGAAAGAAGGAAAGATAGGAAAGGGAAGGAAAAGAAAGGGGAAAAAAGAAAGGGAAGGAAAAGAAAAGGAAGGAAGGAAGGAGGGGAGTAATGGAAGGAAGGAAGAAAAAGAAAGAAGGATTAAGAAACGAAGTAAGTAAGAAAAAGAAGGAAGGAATAAGAAAGGAAGGAGAGGAAGAAAGTAAAGGATGGGAGTAAAGGAAGAAAGGAAAGGGAAAGGGAGGGAGGGAGGAAAAGAACAGGATAGGAAAGAACTAGAAAGGAAGGGAAGGGAGGATATAAGAAGGGAAGGGAAGGGCGGGAGGAAGGAAGGAAGGAGAAAGAAGGGAGGATATGAAAAGAAAAGAAAGGGAGGGAGGAAAGGAAAGGAGAAAAATAAGAAAGGAAAGAAGGGAAAGAGAGTAAAGGAAGAGAGGAATACATTTACAACCCGCTTTTCCCTTTTCTCCTCCTTTCTCTTTCCATCTTGGACCAAAGGTAAGTTCTCCCCACCCGTCGTCGAAGGGGGAAAGGCCGCACTCCTCTCCTTGTTCCTGAAATTATCCTTTGGCCAAAGCAAGTTCCATCTGAGCGAGCAGCTACAAAAGAAAGTTTTAATTAAGAATTAAGGCCATAAATCAATGGCCCGGTTTGTTTTCACTTGCAGATGAAAAGCCAAAACTGTTTGATATTTGCCTTGGAAAGACCAGCGGAGTCAAGGGCACAGAAACAAATCCAAAGAAAAAGAAGGAGAAGGGAGAATGATGGATGTCTTTATTGTTTCCCCGTAATGGCAGGCAAAGCGGTTAACCGTCACGAGTTGCAAGTTTGCAAGGAAATGGAAGAAATTCACATTTTTGACTCTTGAGAAACTCCAACAAAAAAAAATCTTTGCAGGACTTGCTCTGGATGGAATTTTCACATGGAAGCCTTGCAGAGAAAAACAAAACAATATATGTGCAAAAAATAAGATTTTGGAGCAGAAAAATAGCTGTTTTCTTCTCAAATCTACAATTTGTACAATTTTGTAAAATGATGTAAACGCTGTACAATTTTGTACAATCTTATACAATGTTGGGAAATTTGTACAATCTTGTACAATTTTGCACAATTTTGTACAATTTTGCACAATTTTGTACAACTTTGTACAAGTCATACAATTTTGCACAATTTTGTGTAATTTGTACAATATTGTATATTCTTGTTCAATGTTGTATAATTTTGCACAACTTGCACAACTTGTACAATTTTGTACACTCTTATTCAATGTTGTATAGTTTTGCACAACTTGTACAATTTTGTACACTTATTCAATGTTGTATAATTTTGCACAACTTGCACAACTTGTACAATTTTTACACTCTTATTCAATGTTGTATAATTTTGCACAATTTTGTAAAATTTTGTGTAATTCTGCACAATTTTGTAAAATTTTGTGTAATTCTGCACAATATGTACAATTTTGCAAATAGACGTTGAAAAACTTTCTGGACTTTGGAGACATCTTCACAGCAATGAGAAAACGATTGAAACCCTTTCTTTGGGGAAGATTACACTTCTGTTTGGGTGTTTCTGCCTGTTGTTGTATCCAAGAATGGAATAAATGGATCCTTTGGAGAAATCCCATGCACAAATTGATCTCCTGCATGCTTTCCAGCCCTGGCTGTTGCACATTTTTAGATTTTCCCCAGTAATTTGACAGTTTCAATTTGACTCCGTGGTACCGGTTTTCTTTTTGGCTGTTGGTTTGGAGGCCCATCTCCATTCCCAGAAGGTTTGATCAAAATCAAGGCTCCGTCTGGTGTAGTCTCGTCATTTCTGGCCATCGGGGACCAGTAAAGAGCATTAATCAATCCCCTGTTTTTTCTGGTTTTTATGAGCATTGCATTATTAGAAAAGACCAGAATTTTCTCACGGCTCCGGCCTCTGGTTTATATTACAGCCGAAGAGTCGTTGCCAAAAGAAAGACGGAGGGGAGGCAAGGACCATAAACATCCAAACAGTCATTCCACCATAAATAAATAGATAGCAGAGTGTAAATTCAGCAAAGAATGCTATTTTCTCCCCTGATTTAGTGCACAAGCATCCAGTTTAAGGATTTGATTTCTGGGTTCTGTAAACCGTTTTGACATTGGGAGACTGGGCATCCTGGAGTGTCACATCCCATTGGATGTGTGTCTTTGCGCATGGGATTGTCCTTCTATGGACATTGGACCTCTTGCATTCACAGCTCCATCGCGGGCTTCAACAAGAGAGACTATGTCACATCAATCCTACGCTAAGAACCAACTTGACTAACACCACTGAATCCAATGGGTAATATTGGTGCATTACCCATCAATGGTGCCTGTGGGGTTATTATTATTATGAAACTTAATTTGTACCCCACTAGCATCTCCCGAAGGACTCGATGCGGCTTACAAAGGCCAAGGCCTCAACATAACAAACAATAACGATGCAAGCAAATTAAAAAACACATCCCGGTTGGATTACTGCAACGCACTCTACGTGGGGTTGCCTTTGAAGACTGCTCGGAAACTACAACTAGTCCAGCGGGAAGCAGCCAGATTGCTCACCGGAGCGACGTACAGGGAGCACACCACCCCCCTGTTGCGTCAGCTCCACTGGCTGCCGATCCAATTCCGAACACAATTCAAAGTGCTGGTTTTAACCTACAAAACCCTATACGGTTCCGGCCCAGTGTATTTGTCCGAACGGATCTCCCTCTACATCCCACCTCAGAGTCTAAGATCCTCTGGGGAGGCCCTGCTCTAGACCCCACCTCTATCTCAAGTGAGGCTGGCGGGGATGAGGAGCAGGGCCTTCTTGGTGGTGGCCCCTCACCTATGGAACTCACTCCCCGGGGAGATCAGATCAGCGACCTCCCTTCTGTCGTTCAGAAAAAAACTGAAGACCTGGATTTGGGACCAAGCTTTTGGACATTCTGGCAGCTAAAATAAGGACCCATTGACGAGCAGGAATTGTTGGAATGAATGGACATTTCGGAACTCTGAATCTCACTGTGCATGAAATTGTTTTTATTATATTATGTAGTGATGTGTTTTAATGCTGTTAAATGTTAATACTGTTTTATATATGCTGTATATTTTGACAGGCATCGAATTTGTGCCTTTGTTTGTAAGCCGCCCTGAGTCCCCCCTCGGGGGTGAGAAGGGCGGGGTAGAAGTAACTGCAATAAATAAATAAATAAATAAATAAATAATAAGCAATAACACAACAAAACATTACACTATTACGCAATAAAATCAGGGCCGGGCCAATGATGGGTACAGGTTAAAAAGTGCTGGATGTGATGGTGATATGTTGGGATTCTGGGCAAGTGCGATGTGCAGAGAGTCTTCAGCTCTAATAAAGTGCTTCTGGGACGTAGTGCTGGGTTATCCTATTCCGGAAAGGCACATCGGAATAACCAAGTCTTCAAGTTCTTCCTAAAGACTGCCAACGTGGGTGCTAGTCTAATGTCTTTGGGGAGGGTGTTCCAAAGTCGGGGGGCAACCACAGAGAAGGCCCTGTCCCTCATCCCCACCAAACAAGCCTGCGACGCAGGTGGAATCGCGAGCAGGGCCTCTCCGGATGAACGGAGGGAGCGCGTGGGTTCATATACGGAGATGCGGTCACGCAGGTAGGCAGGTCCCAAACCGTTCAGGGCTTTGTAGGTAAACACCTGCACCTTGAATTGGGCTTGGTAGGTAAACGGCAGCCAATGGAGCTCCTTGAACAGGAGGGTTGACCTCTCTCTGTAAGGAGCGCCAGTTAACATCCTGGCCGCCGCCCGTTGGACCAGTTGGAGTTTCCGAGCCATTTTCAAGGGCAGCCCCACGTAGAGCGCATTACAGTAGTCCAATCTAGAGGTGACCAAGGCATGGATCACCCCGGCCAAATCAGCCTTTGCGAGGTACGGTTGCAGTTGACGCATAAGTCTTAGTTGTGCAAAAGCCCTCCCGGACACCGCCGACGCCTGAGCCTCAAGCGTAATTGATGGGTTATCCTAGTTTGGGATAAACTGGTTTCCTCTTGGGCTGACTGGGGTGGACTGGCCTCTCCTGTTTATTGACACAGCGGTAAAAACCATTGACGTCTAATGGGGTGGGGGGGGCACACCTTTCACCTGAAACCCTTGTCCTTTCCAGAGAACACTTTCTCAGCATAGTTTGAGGAGGCCATTCTTTGTCTCCATGTTGCTGCTACTACTGATATTCCTCCTTCTTATTCTCTTCCTCCTCTTAATTTTCTTCCTCTTCCTTCTCCTCTTCTTTCTTATCCTCTGTCTCTTCCTCCTTTTCTTCCTCCTTCTATTTGTCCTCTTTCACTTTCGTGACCTCCCCTTCCTGCTCCTCTTCCTGCTCCTTCTCTTCCTCTTCCTCCTCCTTTTCTTCCTCTTCCTTTTCCTTCTACTCTTCCTCCACCTCTTCTTCCTTCTCTTCTTCCTTCTCTTCTTCCTTCTCTTCTTCTTCCTTCTCTTCCTCTTCCTCCTCTTTCTTCACCTCTTCTTCCTTCTCTTCCTCTTCCTTCTCTTCCTCCCCTTCCTTCTCTTCTTCCTCTTCTTATTTATTTATTTCCTTCAGAGACTTCTATGCCACCTCTCTCCAGAGTGGACTCGAGGTGGCTCACACCATCTTAAAAATGCATAGAACAGAAAACCAGAGCTAAAAACAAATAATCCACATTATAAACAATAAACGTTAACAGCAGTTTAAACTTCCCCATCTAACCATAAAATGCCTGGCTTCAATTAAAAGCTGCTTCAAAAAGGAAGGTCCTCACACCTTTCCGAAATGACATCAGCATGGGAGCCAATCTAACTTCCTGCAGCAGTGAGTTCCATAGCTTCAGAGCTGCCCCCAAGAATGTGCCTTCTCTGGTGGTTTTTAAATGCATGTTGGTCCTGGATTGTATGGAGAGAAGAGTCTCCTTACTGGACCTTAAAGGTCTACTCAGTCTATTTTGCAAGACCAGCAGTACCTCTGTCCTATCTTCTTCCTCTTCTTCCTCCTCTTCTTCCCCCTTTACTGAAGAACCTGACATACATTTGCATGCCAATGACAAACTACAAAGAAAGTCCCCCCACCAAGGGTGCATCTGCATTGGAGAACATATGGAGTTTGACCCCACTTTATAACTGCTGTGGCTCAAGGCTACGGGGTCCTGGGAGATGTAGCTTGGTGAGGCTCCAGAGGAGGCCAAAAGACCCTTTGAACAATTCCTAGGATCCCATAGCACAGTGGTTCTCAACCTGTAGGTCCCCAGGTGTTTTGGTCTACAACTTCCAGAAATCCCAGCCAGTTTACCAGCTGTTAGGATTTCTGGGAGTTGAAGGCCAAAACATCTGGGGACCCACAGATTGAGAACCACTGCCAAAGCAGATGACATGTTGTCAAACTGCATTTGTTCTGCAGTGTGCATGCATTCTCCATCAGTAGGGACCCATGTTGTGTTTTGGAGAGGTCCTGCCATTGATTTGCAAGTGCATATGATTTGCAGTCATATATATGTGTATGTGTGTGTTTCCAGGCCTCCTCATGGGCTCCCAGGAGGCTGGCCAAGGCGAAATGGGTTTGCAAGATTTGCAGGGATGGGAAACGTGCACAAAACCCAGCCTTTGAGCCCAAGCTGTCACCCATCTCATATCAAGTGACACCTCAATCCCTGGGAAAAGAGGAACGTGCACAAAGGGACTCGGAGCAAGGCCAGCTGGCCGTGCAAATCAATCCCTTTCTCTGCATTGGGGGGAAATGCTCATAAGAACACTAGGTTTAATATATGGGGTGACAGAAAGTGATGGATCTGAACCCTATTCTTCATCCTAACCCGGAGAGCCATTGCTTTGTGGAGGTTTACTCTACCCAACAGTTGAGTCCATGAACTCTACTCTTAAGCTGAACTAACTCAAGAGGATTCCTGGTTCTTCCTTGGGATATCTGCATTTCTGCATTCCCAGCACCCAAAGCAAAGAGTGACCTGTAACTCAGGTTTTCAATAGGAAGCATACAATTGTTGGTTGAGTAGTAATTCCTCGGCCTCCACCTTAGTGGAGAAAAGGATTAACGTGTGCATTTACGGGGTGATTAACGATGCCATTGCTCCCGGCTCTGCATCTGTGGCAAGAGTGATGGATGTTGTTGTGAAGCGCTTGCCATCTCCTTCCAATCTGTGTTTAATGTTAACCGCCAAAGGACAATATATACATGTATGTATATACAGTTGACCCAGGGCTGTCAAACGGACAAGTCGAGTCAACTTGACACAATGCGCCATTGACTTCAGGTCAACAAAAAGCATGTGCCTGACATGGCTCGGACCCAAGGCGCTTTGTGTGGTTTTGTTGACGCGAGCATCAAAGCCTGGGATGGGGAGATTCATTGGATTCCAGAGAGGGAAAAGATCGGGGAGAGATTGCAAGCAGGAAGAGAAGAGAGTTGGATTCCTTATTAACTCATTGGTTTTAAGTCTCACATACCATTAAGGCCTGGATCCAATGATGATGATGATGATCTCTACGTGGGGCTGCCCTTAAAGACGGCCCGGAAGCTTCAGCTAGTCCAGCGCGCGGCAGCCATGTTACTAACAGGAGCGGGACGCAGGGAGCATACAACGCCCTTGCTGTTCCAGCTCCACTGGCTGCCGATTTGCTACCGGGCCCAATTTAAGGTGCTGGTGTTATCCTACAAAGCC
>NW_026844478.1:1283113-1340613 GCF_025583915.1 Anolis sagrei ordinatus | reverse complement strand
ATCACCAAGCGCCTTGGTCTCCCTACGGATGTCCTGGTCCTTAAATACTCTGTGCTTCATTCGGAAAATAGCAACAACATACCACCAAGCTGGCTTTTGTGTGAACCCTTTAGGACAGCCTTTTATATCAAAATCTACCCAGGTTTGCTACTTTTTAATACAAAGTTTTGCTTGTGACCTCCATTGGAAATATTAAGGAGGAGGCAAATGGGAATATTTTGGGGTTTCTGCCTATAGATGCAGCCTTGGGCGTAACTTTTTTTAAAAAGCACTTAACGTAATTGTGCAGGTCCTCATGGGCTGGTCTTTGAAGGCCCCATTACGCTAATGAATTCTTTTCCTCAATGACTCCTTTGAGCCGGAGGAGCAGGACGGCTCTTGCCTTTCTGCCAATTTGCTTGAGCTCGATGGAAATTCCATGTTAGGACCCAAAGAGAGCCATGGAGGCAGGACTGGCACAGAGGCCGTCAACATAATCATCATCATCATCATCATCATCATCATCATCATCATCATGACATTTGGTAGCACCTTAAAGGCTGGAGTCCATAAATGCCAATTCATTCAAGAATATCATAATATTTTTTAAACCTTTGATTCTCCATCTGGATCCTTGTACGAGGGTTGAATGAAAAGTAATGCCTCCACCTTCGTTACTTGGGTTTGGATGGGAATATTTTAATAAATCAAATGCAGAAATAATCCTTAGAATGTGCTCTTTAACTACCACCATTCACTCTTCTGCATAATCACCAGACAATTGGATACATTTCTACCAACAATGAACAAGTTTTCTGAAGGTTCTTGTAGATTTTTTCGGGCCATGTTCTAGAGGCATTTCTCCTGACGTTTCGCCTGCATCTATGGCAAGCATCCTCAGAGGTAGTGAGGTCTGTTGGAAATAGGAAAATGGGTTTATATATCTGTGGAATGGCTGGGGTGGGGCAAAGAGCTCTCTGCTGAAGCTAGGTGTGAATGTTTCAGCTGACCACCTTCATTAGCATTTGAAGGCCGGGCTGAGCATGGGAAAATGTTCTGTTGAGAGGTGTTAAGTTTTCTGAAGCTGTCACGGAAGAAGTTGACACTCTGTTTCCACAACCCATCATGCACAGGTCTTCCGATAGACAAGCAAAGCAATAATGTGACTCACACATTCTTGTGAAATGCCAATTATGCTTGAAATTTCTCTCTGAGTGATACGACGATTGTCCTGAATCAATTTGTCAACCTTTTGCTTGTGAAACTCAGTGATTGCTGTCACAGGATGTCCAACTCTTTGTTTGTCAGGGCTCTGCCTTATTCAGGTAGAGATGAACCAAACAAACACCCAGTTTAATTAAAGCAGCACTTACTTTCCGGCTGTTTTAATAGTCCAAAACATAAAACATAAAGATAGCACTCAGCCACAGAATATAAAACAAAACTGACAGCAAACACTGTTGCAGGTTCAAGATAACACCGTAGTCAATAGGTCCGGTCCTGTGGTCAAACGGCGAGAGTTCATTGAGGAAAGTCCAGGGATCGAGAGTCTATACCGTAGTCAAAAGCCAGTCAGGAGATTCAAGGTTTCAGGGTTCAGGAGACAGGTCAGGACACCGAAAATCCACAAACCTGGGGGGAAACCAGCAGCATCTACCACCAAAATAAGACAAATACTGTCGAAGGCTTTCATGGCCGGAATCACTGGGTTGTTGTAGGTTTTTTCAGGCTATATGGCCATGGTCTAGAGGCATTCTCTCCTGACGTTTCACCTGCATCTATGGCAAGCATCCTCAGAGGTAGTGAGGATGCTTGCCATAGATGCAGGCGAAACGTCTGAGGATGCTTGCCATAGATGCAGGCGAAACGTCAGGAGAGAATGCCTCTAGACCATGGCCATATAGCCTGAAAAAACCTACAACCCAAGGCAAACACTTTTCTCCTGAAAATCAGTCCCAAGGCTAGCTCCTTATATCCAGAAACACCCAGGTGCAACCCATCTCTTCCATACCTCCACTCTTAATTGCTTTCACCCATGAATTCTTACTTACAGATTACTCAACCCTTTAGAACCGAGACTTACATTAACCCTTCCATCACCAACTGCTAGGCCTACCACCACCAACCACCATCAATTGCAGAACATGATACCTGACAGTTCCCACCTCAACATCTTAAAACTTATTTTCCCAACAACACACAGTACTCACATCAACACAATCACCCTAAACAGCTTGCATTCTCTGATGAATCTCCTTTGAGGTGACACCTGTTGTTGTCAAGAATTCAATGACTGCACGTTGCTTAAGTCGCATTGACCGACCATTTGCACAGGGTTCCATACTTCACACTTTAACAACACAACCATTCAATGCTAAGGCTTCCCACCAGAATGGAACTGTAGAGGAGCGTCTACTGAACAAGCCAGTACCTGCCGCATATGTTGCTTAAGTCGCAGTGGCCGACCGTTTGAGCAAGGTTCCATACTTTGCACTTTAACAACACAACCATTCAATGCTAAGGCTTCCCACTAAAATGGAACTGTAGAGGAGAGTCCACTGAACAAGCCAGCACCTGCCGCATACGTTGCTTAAGTCGCATTGGCCGACCGTTTGCACAGGGTTCCATACTTTGCACTTTAACAACACAACCATTCAATGCTAAGGCTTCCCACCAAAATGGAACTGTAGAGGAGAGTCCACTGAACAAGCCAGTACCTGCTGCATACCAGTACTGGCATCTCTTGAGGCATTACGAAGGTGGAGGCATTACTTTTCATTCAACCCTTATAGTTCTTGTGGACCACTGGTTAGGAACCACTGCTTTAGAGCAAAGTTTTTGCATTCTTCTTGGATAAAGTTACTTTCCCGGGAGCTGACCCTTGCGCGAACCTGGCACAGTCGGTGACTTTTGTGTGTGTTGCTCATTACTTTGCAGAAAGAACCAGGCACTTGTCTTGTTTGCCCTTTTCGCTCTGGCTGTAACATGCAACCTGGAATTTACATAGGAGCCGGAATTAATTTTCATATCGGAAGCGAAAACAAACACGGCTCCGCTTATTAAAAAGTGAAAATGAAAAGAGAGAGAGAGACGCAGAAAAGAAAACACAAAGTGAAATTAGCTCCAGGAAAGTAAGTTTCGGGAAGTATTTCTTTTTCTCCCCCAAAGGCGATTTCCTTGGCTCATGGGTTGCTTTCAATTAGTTCTACCTGAATTTCCCAGAAGTCATCACAGCCCGGTTTCAACGTCACCTCCCTACAAGCTACTTATTTCGGGTACTTTTACCCCGCCCTTCTCAACCCCCGAGGGGGGACTCAGGGCGGCTTACAAAAAAGGCACAATTCGATGCCTGTACAAATTACACATAATGTACAAAAACCATAGTTAAAACAGTTATCACAGTTAAAACAATCAAAACATATATAACACATCATATAAAAACTATTCACATGCTCAGCGTTCGTCTTTCCAAGGTCCATAATTCCATTCCATTAGCCATTTCCTGACCATTGTCAAAGTCCTTTCTTTATCTGCCCGATTCACCGAATGCCTGGTCCCAAATCCACGTCTTCAGTTTTTTCCTAAAAGAAAAGGAGTGATGTCACCGCTCTAATCTCCCCGGGGAGCGAATTCCACAGGTGGGGGGCCACCACCAAGAAGGCCCTGCTCCTCGTCCCCACCAACCTCACTTGTGATAAAGGCGGGGTCAAGAGCAGGGTCTCCCCTGAGGATCTCAAACTCCGGGGTGGGACGTAGAGGGAGATACGTTCGGACAGATACACTGGGCCGGAGCCGTATAGGGTTTTGTAGGTCAAAACCAGCACTTTGAATTGTGCTCGGAACTGAATCGGCAGCCAGTGGAGCTGACACAACAGGGGGGTGGTGTGCTCCCTGTATGACGCTCCAGTGAGCAGTCTGGCTGCCTCCCGTTGGACTAGTTGGAGTTTCCGAACAGTCTTCAAAGGCAGCCCCACTTCCAGCTAGACATTGAGTTCTATGAACAGGAAGACGGAGTAGCCATGGGGAGTTCTCTTCGCTTCGTCATAACATTTTTTTAATATGGAACGCTTTGAGAAACAAGCACCAAAAAAGGCCACGATATGGTTTCAATATGTGGATGACACCGTCACTGTTTGGAGCCACAGAGAAGAAGAACTCGACAAGTTCCTGGACCACATCAACAACATCCACCCAACTGTCCAATCTACTATGGAAAAAGAAAACAAAGTAAAAATACAATTTCTAGATGCCATAAAATCATAGAATCCTAGAGTTGGAAGAGACCTCCTGGGCCATCCTCCAGTCCAACCCCATTCTGCCAAGAAGCAGGAATATTGCATTCAAATCACCCCTGACAGATGGCCATCCAGCCTCTGTTTAAAAGCTTCCAAAGAAGGAGCCTCCACCACACTCCGGGGCAGAGAGGTCCACTGCTGAACGGCTCTCACAGTCAGGAAGTTCTTCCTCATGTTCAGATGGAATCTCCTCTCTTGTAGTTTGAAGCCATTGTTCCATTGCGTCCTAGTCTCCGCAGAGGCGGCCCTAGGTAATTTTCAACGGTAAGCAAACAGTATTTTGCCCCCCCCCCCAACCAATCACTGATATATATTTTCTGTTCGTCGTGGGAGTTCTGTTTGCCATATTTGGTTCAATTCCATCATTGGTGGAGTTCAGAATGCTCTTTGATTGTAGGTGAACTATACATCCCAGTAACTACACTTGCCGCACTTGCTCCCTTGCCTGGCCCGCTTTGGGTCCGGAGGCGTGCCTGAAGACCCCGGTGTGCACCAAAAGTCACCTCTTCTCCTGACTTTCTCCTCAGCCATTGGGACCAGGAGAGAGAGAGAGAGAGAGAGAGAGGTGGAGATGCCCACCTTTCCTGAAGGTAGCGCAAAAACAAAGGAGGGAGCGGAGGTGGGAGATACCTCCAGCCAGGGGGGCTCTCTCTCTCTCTCTCTCTCTCTCTTGGTCCCAATGGCTGAAGAGAAAGTCAGGAGAAGAGGAGACTTTTGGTGTGCACGCTGGGCACTTCAGACACGCCTCCGGACCCAAAGCGGGCCAGGCGCGGTGGCTCCACCCCTTGGCCCACCCGCGGATTGAAGAGAGGAGAGGAGGCGGGTGGAGCGTCGGGGGATCGGGAAAGGGGAAGGGGTCATGGGGAAGGGATCGAACGCGGAGAACGATTGAGCGCCGGCTCTGCTCGCGCACCCGGTGGCCGGGTGGAGCAGGAACGAGAGGGGCTAGGTGAGGCTCAAGGGCCCGGCCCCTTTGGGAAGAGGATCGCCTGGCAGCGAGGCAAGAAAGCCAAGGCTCCCCCCGGACTGCTAGGGCTGTTGTGAGCTGAGGGGGCGCTCCTCAAGTGGGTCGAGGGGCATTTACAGAGGCGCCTCTGCGCCCCTGGCAAAAAAAAGTGTTCTGCAACCGCTTACTTCGCGTAATGGACGAGCCGCCCCTGTCTCCAGGGAAGCAGAAAGGAAGCTTCCTCCCTCCAACTTATGATTTCCCCTCACATATTTATCCCTGACCCTCATGTCTCCTCTCAGCCTTCTCTTCTGCGGGCTAAACATGCCCAGCTCCTTAAGCTGCTCCTCATAGGGCTTGTTCTCCAGACCCTTGATCATCTGAGTCGCCCTCCTCTGGACACTTTCCAGCTTGTCAATATCTCTCTTGAATTGTGGTGCCCAGAATTGGACACAATATTCCAGGTGTGGTCTGACCAAAGCGGAATAGAGCATGGGGAGCATGACTTCCCTACATCTAGACACTAGTCATCCTAGTGTCCTAGTCATCCACACACTAAACCAACAATTGGGCCACACAATTTACAGAAAACCTACACATAGATAGATATCTACATAAAAACTCCAACCATCACCCAGGCGAAAAAAGGAGCACAATAAAAAAAATTGGTAGATCATACAAACAGGATCTGCAAAGCCCACCTCCTCCAATGTGAAAAGTGTTAGGGAATTCTCTCAAAAAGTAAATAGCAGAGCATCCAAAAATGCTGTACCAGCAGCATTATCTCATGACGTTTTGCCTGCATCTGGGGATCTGTGGCTAATGCCATCTTCAGAGGTTCTCTCAGCAGTGAAGTCAGTGGAGTGGGTGTGCTGTGGCCCAGTCTGTGTATATGTGTTTTGTGTGTGTATATATTTGTGTGTATGTATATATTTTTGTTTGTGTGTGTATATATATATATATATGTTTTTGCGCATGCGTTGTAATGTAATTTGGGGGGGGGTTGTCTCTTTAAGTCTCTTCCGTTGTGTTTTTCAGTGTTTTTCTGAGCGATGGTCATTCATTGGCCTGATAGGTGTGTTGTATCCAAATTTGGTGTCAATTCATCCAGTGGTTTTTGAGTTATGTCAATCCCACAAACAAACATTACATTTTTTTATATAGATACACTACACACACACACACACACACATATACAAGACTTGTACTGATACCACCACTCATTGGTATGGCCAACCTTCCCTCCTTCTTTCTCTCCTTCTTTCTTCCTCTCCTTCCTTCCCTCCCTTTTCCTTCCTTCCTTTTTTTTCCTTTCTTTCTTCCTTCTCTACCTGTTTCTTTTCTTGCTTCCTTTGCTCTTTGGTTCCATCCTTCCTTCCCTCCCTCCCTCTTCTCTCTCTCTTTCTTTCTCTCCTTCCTTCCTTCCTTCCTTCCCTCTTTTTCTTTCCCTTCTTCTTTCTTCCTTCTCTACCTGTTTCTTTTCTTCCTTTGCTCTTTGGTTCCATCCTTCCTTCTCTTTCCTTCCTTTCCTCCCTCTTTCTCTCCTTCTTTCTTTCTCTCCCTTTCCTTCCCTCCCTATTTCCTTCCTTTCCTCTTTTGTTCCTTTCTTCTTTCTTCCTTCTCTACCTATTTCTTTTCTTGCTTCCTTTGATCTTTAGTTCCATCCTACCTTGTCTCTTTCCTTCCTTCCTTCCCTCCCTCTTTCTCTCCTTCTTTTTTTCTCTTTTGCTGTCTATTTTCTTCCTTCTCTCTTTACTTCTTTCCTTCCCTCCCTCTTCCTTTCCCTCTTTCCTTCCTTCTTTCCCTTTTTTCTTTCCTTCTCTCCTTCCTTCCTTCTCTAACTTTCCTTCCTTCCCCCTTTTTCTTTTCCTCCCTCTTTCTCTCCTTCCTTCCTTCCTTCCTTCCTTCCTTCCTTCCTTCCTTCTCTCTTTGCTTCTATGCTTGCTTCTCCCTTTCTTTCTTTCTTTCTTTCTTTCTTTCTTTCTTTCCCTCCCTCTTTCTTTTCTTTTTTTTCTGTCTTTCTTTCTTTCTTTTCTCCCCTCCCCGCCCCCTTTCTTCCCTTTTTTATCTGTATTGTCATTTAGCTTTTCGTCATTTAACTTTTCATCATTTAGCTTTTGGGGCTTTTCAAGTCCCTTCTGCTGTGTTTTTCAGTGGTTTTTTTTTTTAGTGAAGGACATACATTGGCCTGAGAGGTGTGTTGTGTCCAAATTTGGTGCCAATTCGTCCAGTGGTTTTTGAGTTCTGTTAATCCCACAAACGAACATGACATTTTTATTTATATAGATATTAGGGCTGGGCGGTTTCGTTTCGTTAATTCGTAATTCGTTAATAATTCGTTAATTTTTTCAATTACAAAACGATAACGAACCATTCTGGAGCAATTATTTAAAAAAACGAATTTTCAAAAACTTTTTGTAAATGCTTCGTATTTCGATATTGTATTCGTTTCGTTATTGTTTTGAGGTCGTTTCGTTATTATTTCCGCATGTCTGGGCCAGTTTTATGGTTTAATTAGTGAAAAAAAATATAATATCACACCAACAGTCAACAACAGAGTGAGAGGGAAGCTTCAGAAGGTTTTGGAGGTTTTTTAGCGTATTTCGCGGTCGCGTCCGCCATTAACGAATCGATTCGTTATTGTTTCGGAAATCGATTCGTTAATTTTTTACCATTTACGAAATTTCGTAAATATCGAACTTTTTAAAAGGAAAATTTTGTAATTATTTTAAATATCGAAACAAAAAAAACCCCCAAATACAAATCGATTTTAGAAACAAATTTTTCCGTTGTTACCCAGGCCTAATAGATATAGATATCAAAAGACATATTCATTCCACGGACAAACTTTCTGCCTGGAATACAAAGGGAGCCAATGATAGCAAAGGTCTGGGCGTGCTGTTGATTCTCTCTCCAGCAAACGTTCCCAGAGCGAAGAGGCTTCCGATGTGTCACAGGTGGAAACCAGGAGATGGTTTTGGGTAACTGGTGCGGAGAAGTCTCGTCACCCTTAGAAAGGGAGCGTGCTTCCTCGGCATGGAGTCAAAGGGATGCAAACAAGAGCGGAGGGTGAAAGGCCACCTTGGCAGCATCGGATGCACTGAGTTGGGTTGGCCTTAATGCCGCACGACTGTTTTTATTAAATCCCGGGCTTGACAAAAGGAACCGATAAGGAAGATCCCAGAATGCAGAACAACAAGAGTGATTTATGCTGCTGTCAAAAGCAACACGACGGGCATGCAAGGCCTTCCTTGGAGCAAAAACCTATATGAACGGCCAGGGAAAGGAGCCAGCCCCGGGGACCAGATTTGCCTCGTGCAATACTCGTGCAATTGCACCACTGCCGAACGGCACTAAAGCAATGGGAAACATGGGAAGACAGAGGCTCATTTGGGACAGCTGGAGGATACATACGAGGATGCTTTGAATCATCTTGTGGAGAGAAAAATAAATATATAACATAAACATAATAATAACTAGCTTGGGTTCCCGATGCTCTCCGGGTTATTTGAAAAGGTCGAATTTTGTAATTCGAGTAGTAGAGAGATTTTAAATTAAATTCTTATACGGGGAAATATATATAAAATAATCCCAATTGCACAAGTATTGCATGAAACAAATCTGGTCGCCGGGGCTGGCTCCATTCCCTGGCCCTTCATATAGTAATCCCAATGCTGCTCAGCAAAATTATAACGATAACACTTCCACTACAGACTAACTCACCAAAATATAGAGGGAGTATGGTTACTGAACCAAGTATTTATTTAAAAGTTAGGAACTGGGAACCACTGGAAGTGAGAGACTTAAAATGATTCTTTAAAAGATTTCCGCTGCCACCATATTAATAATAAACAGGCTGCGGTATTATTGAGAGTTTGATCGCCCCACCTCATTTATCTTGTCCATACCCAGCATTATTTTTAAACTTTAATTACATTTGGCCTAGCCACAGATTTTTAAATGTGTATTGTGCTATTGTTAATGTTTATGTTACTCTGTGTATGAGATTTATTTTAATTGCTTTGTATTGTTGTTGTTATTGCTTGTATTGTTATATTGTGGGTTTGGCCTCATGTAAGCTGCACCGAGTCCGAGCTACCCCTCTATTCTGCTTTGGTTAGACCACACCTGGAATATTGTGTCCAATTCTGGGCACCACAATTGAAGAGAGATGTTGACTCTAAGCTGGAATGTGTCCAGAGGAGAGCGACTAAAATGATAAAAGGTCTGGAGAACAAGCCCTATGAGGAGCGGCTTAAGGAGCTGGGCATGTTTAGCCTGAAGAGAAGGCTGAGAGGAGATATGATAGCCATGTATAAATATGTGAGAGGAAGCCACAGGGAGGAGGAGGAGGGAGCAAGCTTGTTTTCTGCTTCCTTGGAGACTAGGACCCAATGGAGCCATGGCTTCCAACTACAAGAGAGGAGATTCCACCTGAACATGAGGAAGAACTTCCTGACTGTGAGAGCCGTTCGGCAGTGGAACTCTCTGCCCCAGAGCGTGGTGGAGTCTCCTTTTTTGGAAGCCTTTAAGCAGAGGCTGGATGGCCATCTGTCAGGGGTGCTTTGAATGCAATATTCCTGCTTCTTGGCAGAATGGGGTTGGACTGGATGATGGCCCAGGAGGTCTCTTCCAACTCTAGGATTCTAGGATTCTATGATTCTATGATTCTACTACTACTACTACTACTACTACAAAGCCACTTTGAGTCTCATTTTGTACCGAAAAAGTGGGGTATACATAAACATAATAAACATAAGCACAATAATAATAATAATTCATTCTAGTATTTGGGCCTTCTTGTGGGGACTTGTGGGGTATCAATGAGCATAGAAGAGATCCCAAGGAAGTTTGGGTCGTGGTTTCTTTTCCCACGAAGAACAGGGCCTCGGGGGAAACGGGGAAAGGCAAGACCGGGTTCTGGATGCCTGTTTCCCCCCTCCCCCCCCCCCCCAACACACACACACACCCCATAAACCCCTGGGTGTTCCCCGTGCAAAGAGAAACACATTTCATGGTGTCGGCGATGACAAGGAGCTGCGTTTTGCGGCCCAGGTGCCTCGCAAATGGGGAAGCTGGAAAAGGCTCAGCCGCATCTCAGCTAAAACGCCATTGCAGTTTTGGTAGGACTTTCCACGAAGCCTGGCCAGGAATACCTCCCTATACTGGAGCCGATCCTTTGGGTGCATCTGCACTGTCGAATGGATGCGGTTTAACACCACTTTAATCCTCATCATCATAGGCCACCCCTCATGTCCAAGTCTGATTGCCTTCCAAGTGTTAAGACCTTGGTGGTCTGTTCGCAGGTGACTGTAGAGACCTTTTCTTGATCTGCATCCTCTTTCACAGTTGTGTAGTAGTTGTGCAGTTGTTTAGTTATTGTGTAGTCACACAGTTGTGCAGTCGTGTAGTTGCTGTGTACTTGTGCAGGTGTGTAATTGTGCTGTTGTGTAGTTGCTGTGTAGTTTTGCACATGTGTAGTTGCGTAGTTGTATCATTGTGCAATTGTAGTGTAGTTGTGCAGTGGTGTAGTACCTGTGTAATTGTGTAGGTGTGTAGTTCTGCAGTTGTGTAGTTGCTCTATAGTTCTGTAGGTATGTAGTCACACAGTTATGTCACTGTGCAATTGTAGTGTAGTTGTCCAGTTGTGTAGCTGTGCAGGTGTGTAGTTGTTCAGGTGTGTAGTTGTGCATTTATGCATATGTGTAGTTGTGTAATTGTCCATGTGTGTAGCTGTGCCATTGAGTATGTGTGCATTTGTATAATTGTGCAGGTGTGCAGGTGTGTAGTTGCGCATTTATGCAGATGTGTAATTGTGCCAGGTGTGTAGTTGTGCAGTTGAGTATGTGTGCATTTGTGTAATTGTGCAGGTGTGCAGGTGTGTAGTTGTTCAGGTACGTAGTTGTGCATTTATGCAGTTGTGTATTTGTGCCAATGTATAATTGTCCAGGTGTGTAGTTGTGCAGTTGAGTATGTGTGCATTTGTGTAATTGTGCAGGTGTGTAGTTGTGCATTTATGCATATGTGTAGTTGTGTAATTGTCCATGTGTGTAGCTGTGCCATTATATGTTCATTTGTGTAATTGTGCAGGTGTGTAGGTGTGCATTTATGCAGATGTGTATTTGTGCCATTGTGTAATTGTCCAGGTGTGTAGTTGTGCAGTTGAGTATGTGTGCATTTGTGTAATTGTGAAGTTGTGCAATTGAGTAGCTGTGCAGGTGTGTAGTTGGTTTGATGCGCCTCCTCCACCTTGACACGTGTCTTCCTTTTGCCCTCCATTGGTGCCTCTTTGAATGCCGCAGCACTCTCGGTCCCAGCTGACCTCCAGTTCCAGGGCTTGAGGGCCAGGGCTTCCCAGTTCTTTCAAAGCGCTTGTGCCACAGTGCTTGGGGTTGGCTTTCAGCCCATCTTTAAGTCTCTTTTCCTGCCCGACAACATTCCACTTCCCATTCCACTGCTTTGGGAAATGGTTAGGAACCTTGGGAAGTAGCAAGGTCTTTGCCAGCAGAGAGAGGCACTTGGAGGTCCCTTCTTGGGTTTCCAGGAGGGAGAAAGAGGGGAAGCACCAGGCTGCGGAAGGAGGCCGGCCTTGCCTTGTCCACTCTTCACTCCTAACCCAATTTGGCCACTTTTCTGGACAGATGGGAGGCTGCTTCTCCACAAGAATGTGCTCTCTCTCCTCCGCCAGAAAGAAGAAAGGAAGGAAGGAAGGAAAGGAAAGGAAGAAGCACAGGGTGGGTTTGGAAGAGGCTTCGGAAGGGGCCGAGCACCCTCTGCTGGGCGAAGGGACCCCTCCCCACTGCAGAGCCAATGAATGCAGTTTGGCCTCACTTTAAGGCAGTGGTTCTCAACCTTCCTAATGCTGCGACCCCTTAATACAGTTCCTCATGTTGTGGTGACCCCCAACCATAACCCTAACATTATGAATTGCCATGTAAATAATGATTTGCAGGATGTATTTTCATTCACTGGAGCAAATTTGGCACAAATACCCAGTATGCCCAAATTTGAATACTGGTGGGGTTGTCGGGGGATTGATTTCGTCATTTGGGAGTTGTAGTTGCTGGGATTTATAGTTAATGTGTAAACAAAGAGCATTCTGAACCCCACCAACAATGGAATTGAACCAAAGTTGGCACAGAGGACTCCCATGATCAACAGAAAATACTGGAAGGGTTTGGTGGGCGTTGACCTTGAGTTTGGGAGTTGTAGTTCGCCTACATCCAGAGAGCACTGTGGGCTCAAACAATGATGGATCTGGACCAAACTATGCCCAAATGTGAACACTGATGGGATTTGGGGAACATAGACTTTGACATTTGGGAGTTGTAGATACTGGGATTTATAGTTCACCTACAATCAAGGAGCGTCCTGAACTCCACCAATGATAGAATTGGGCCAAGCTTCCCACACAGAACCCCCATGACCAACAGAAAATACTGTGTTTTCTGATGGTCTTTGGCGACCCCTCTGACACCCCTTCGCGACCCCCTCAGGGGTCCCGACCCCCAGGTTGAGAAACACTGCTTTAAGGGCTCATTTCTCCAGGTCCTCCTCCACCAAAGAGTGCTGGGGCCTCAACAAACCACAACACCCACTAATCCGTAGTATGGAGCCATGGCAATTAAAGCGCCATCAAACTGTCTTCATTCTACAACGAAGATGCCCTTGCAATGGAGTTGCAATGCAATGCAACAGAGATGCAATGCAATGCGATGGAGCTGGCATGCCATGCAACAGAGATGCAATGCAATGCAATGAAATTGTCATGCAACAGAGATGCAATACAATGCAATGGAATTGCCATACCATGCAACAGAGATGCAATGCAATGGAACTGCTATGCCATGCAACAGAGATGCAATGCAATGCAACAGAGATGCAATGCAATGCAAAGGAATTGCTATGCCATGCAACAGAGATGCAATGCGATGCAACAGAGTTGTCATGCAGTGCAAAAGAGGTGCAATGCAATGCAATGGAGCTGGCATGCCATGCAACAGAGATGACCTTGCAAGCAAATTGGTCCAATGTGGACTATCCCAAAGGGTGTTTCTCTCCATCCTGGAAAGAAGTGACTATTTGGGTGCCACAAAGAGGGCTTTTCCGCAGAGGCTGGCTGGCCATCTGTCAGGGGGCTTTGATTGTGCTTTTTCCTGTATGAAGGCAGAAGGGGGTTGGACTGGATGGCCTTTGGGAGTCCCTTCCATGAGTCAATGTGTCATCATCTAGTTCAGTGTTTCTCAACCTGGGGGTCGGGACCCCTGGAGGGGTCGCGAGGGGGTGTTAGAGGGGTCACCAAAGACCACCAGAAAACACAGTATTTTCTATTGGTCATGGAGGGTCTGTGTGGGATGTTTGGTCCAATTCAATCGTTGGTAGGATTCAGAATGCTCTTTGATTGTAGGTGAACTATACATCCCAGCAACAATAACTCCCAAATGTCAAGATCTATTTTCCCCAAACTCCATCTGTGTTCACATTTGGGCATATTGAGAATTCGTGCCAAGTTTGGTCCAGATCCATCATTGTTTGAGTCCACAGTGCCCTCTAGATGTATGTGAACTACAACTCCCCAAACTCAAGGTCAATGCCCACCAAACCCTTACAGTATTTTTCTGTTAGTCATGGGAGTTCTGTGTGCCAAGTTTGATTCAATTCCATTGTTGGTGGAGTTCAGAATGCTCTTTGATTGTAGGTGAACTATAAATCCCAGCAACTACAACTCCCAAATGACAAAATCAATACCCTCTCCCAATCCCACCAGTATTCAAATTTGGGTGTATTGGGTATTTGTGCCAAATTTGGTCCACTGTATGAAAACACATCCTGCATATCAGATACTTACATGACTATTCATAACAGCAGCAAAATGGCAGTTATGAAGTAGCAACGAAACTAATTTTATGGTTGGGGGTCACCATAACATGATGAAGCGTATTAAGGGGTCATGGCATTAGGAAGGTTGAGAACCACTGATCTAGTTGAACCCTCTGACCTTCATTGGCTGTCATCTTGGAAACGTTGGAGGGTTTTGCAACCAACCGAGAGAGCCATCGATCATCCCTATTTTTGCAAAACCTCCTAGAGAGCGAAAGTCAGGCCTTGCACAATCCTGGCCTTTGCTCGCTTTCCAAGAATGAGCAGCTGCTGCCACAATAACAGCATCGATTCTCCGCCCAACATAAATGCTTGCAAAGGCTTTGGACAATTCCCTCTTTTCCTGGAAGGTTTCTCTATTATTATTATTATTATTATTATTATTATTATTATTATTATTAGCTTGGGGACTCGGCGCTGTCCAGGATTTTTGAAAAAGATATTGCATGGCAAGGTTGGTCTTTATCAGTTGTTTATGTGGCTCGCAGTGGTCTCAGAAAGTTAGTGAAGGTACTGTGAGTCCCATCGTGCATGGTCTGCCTTCCTCCAAACTGCACCAGGATGTAGAGTGGGTCACGGGGGCTCTGTGTGTCAAGTTTGGTCTTGATCAGTCATTGCATGAGGGCTGCAGCGGTCTAGGGAAGTGAGTGGATGTACTGCAAGTCCCATCATCCATGGTCCATCCTTCTCCAAGCTACACCAAGATGTAGAGTGGGTCATGAGGGCTCTGTGTGTCAAGTTTGGTCTTGATCAGTCATTGCATGAGGGCTGCAGCGGTCTAGGGAAGTGAGTGGGTGTACTGCAAGTCCCATCATCCATGGTCCATCCTCCCCCAAGTCTCACCAGGACATAAAGGGGATCATGGGGGTTATGTGTGCCAAGTTTGGTCTTGATCAGTCATTGGATGAGGGTCGCAGCAGTCTTGGGAAGTGAGTGGAAGTACTTCAAGTCCCATCATCCATGGTGCACCCTCCTCCAAACTGCAGTACAATGTAGAATGGGTCATGGGGGCTCTGTGTGCCAAGTTTGGTCTTTATCTGTCTTTGTTGGGGGCCACAATGGTCTGTGGGAACTGAAGCGTTTGAAAGTACTACAAATCCCATCATCTTTTTTCCATCCTCCCCCAAGTCTCACCAGGACATAAGGGGGTCATGGGGGTTATGTGTGCCAAGTTAGGTCTTGATCAGTCATTGGATGAGGGTCGCAGCAGTCTCGGGAAGTGAGTGGAGCTACTTCAAGTCCCATCATCCATGGTGCACCCTCTTCCAAACTGCAGTACAATGTAGAGTGGGTCATGGGGGCTCTGTGTTTCAAGTTTGGTCTTTATCGGTCTTTCTTGGTTGCCATAGTGGTCTGTGGGAACAGAAGGTTTGACAGTACTACAAATCCCATCATCCTTTGTCCATCCTCCCCCCAAACATCACCAGGACGTAAAGGGGGTCATGAGGGTTATGTGTGTCAAGTTTGGTCCGGGTCCGTCACCCGTACAGGTTGCAGTAGCCTGTGAAAGTGAGAGCCAATCAGAAAGCTGCCACATACACCTCCCTCCCTATGTCATCATCATCATTAATATCTTTTTGTTGTGGTTGTGGTTGTGGTTGTGGTTGTTGTTCCAGACTTTTCTCTCCTGATTGAGATCCCAAGTGGCTTGAATCCCATTGAAAGTCCCATTGGCTCAGTGAGATTGACCTGTGTATATTAGGATTGGTTTCTCAAAGGCCAACCTGAAGTTTTAAGCAGTCTCTGAGCGCCCTCTGGTGGCAGAAAGGCAGAACAGCACCCATCCCATAGAGGATGTATTATTGCAAACATTAGCAGCCTATGAGACTGTGAACCACCGCTGCCTACAACTGAGAAAAATGTATAGTATCCCAAAGTACGACCACCTCACCCGCCTCATAGGAAACCTGCTACAAAACAGGAGCTTTTTTGTTGAGTTCCAGGGCCAGAGAAGCAGATGGCGGAAACAGAAGAACGGCCTGCCTCAGGGGAGCGTGCTTGCTCCATCCATGTTCAACATCTACACAAATGACCAGCCACTGCCAGAAGGGACAGAGAGCTTCATCTATGCTGATGATCGTGCCATCACCACTCAAGCAGGGAGCTTTGAGATGGTAGAACAGAAGCTCTCCGAAGCTCTAGGTGCTCTTACTGCCTATTACAGGGAAAACCAGCTGATCCCCAACCCATCTAAAACACAGACATGTGCTTTCATCTCAAGAACAGACAAGCATCCCGAGCTCTGAGGATCACCTGGGAAGGAATCCCACTGGAGCATTGCAGCGCACCCAAATACCTGGGAGCACAATCAGGAAGGAAGAGAAAGGAGACAGCAACTGATTCCAGGCCTTTAATTCTATCAAGCTTGACAGGGTGTTCAGAAAACAATATCTGACACACATTGGAAGTCCGATTTGCTCCAGCATTTATAGCATAAATTCTCAGGTTTACACATGCGCACATGGGTCTTGACATTTACACAATCTAATCAATATCAATTTGTCCTCGAGGAACCGAGGCCAAGAACAATTGTTGGCAAGATACTATAATTTCCACTGCTCCCCTTTCATCAGCTGACCAGCCACTTTCCCAGGTGACTTACGTAATCTTTAGAATGAATCATAACTTCATATATTTCTCTTTATACATATGTCTTCATATATGTATCTTTGATTTATTCGAAGCATGCATTTCCCTTATTAATTCTTCTGTAATTACTTTCACAATACATTATTTTCCTCAGTTGATCATTTAAAAAGGTGTATGAAATTGCCTGCTATTTTCATCAACCAGACAGGAGGTGGCGCTACTACTACATGACCTTTAGATGTTAGTTTTCGAATCAATAATATCGATTTAACTCATGAGTCAAGTTTCCTACCTCAGCCTTCAGCCTTTAGCCTTGGCTCCTTCAAATATTGACATAAGATAGAGCCAGCCCAAAAGTTTTCTAAGTCATCTGTTAAATTTCTCTTCTACCAAAATCTCTACTTCCCACCCTCAAGAACGGACAGGTAAGCCTTACTACTCATTATTTTCATTTTAAATTATAATTATTTTATTTTTCTCCTTATGGCCACCACAGAAGGAATCCCACGGGAGCATTGCAGCGCACCCAAATACCTGGAAGGAGACACTCTGGACCATTTGCTGACCTACAAGAAGCACTTATGAGACTGTGAACCACCGCTGCCTCCTCCTGAGAAAAATCTATAATCTCACAAATGACGACCCCCTCACCCGCCTCATAGGAAACCTGCTACCAAACAGGAGCTTTTTTGTTGAGTTCCAGGGCCAAAGAAGCAGATGGTGGAAACAGAAGAACGGCCTGCCTCAGGGAAGCGTGCTTGCTCCATCCATGTTCAACATCTCCACAAATGACCAGCCACTGCCAGAAGGGACAGAGAGCTTCATCTATGCTGATGATCGTGCCATCACCACTCAAACAGGGAGCTTTGAGATGGTTGAACAGAAGCTCTCCGAAGCTCTGGTGCTCTTACTGCCCATTACAGGGAAAAACAGCTGATCCCCAACCCATCTAAAACACAGACATGTGCCTTTCATCTCAGGAACAGACAAGCATCCCGAGCTCTGAGGATTATTACCTGGGAAGGAAGGAATCCCACTGGATCATTGCAGCGCACCCAAATACCTGGGACTCACTCTGGACCTTGCTCTGACCTACAAGAAGCACTGCCTGAACATCAAGCAAGAAGTGGGTGCTAGAAACAATATCATGGGAAAGCTGACTGGCACAACCTGGGGATCACAACCAGACACAGTGAAGACATCTGCCCTTGCGCTGTGCTACTCTGCTGCTGTTTGCCTTGGAGGAGGAATGATCTTGCCTACCTTGCAAGAGTGTTGTGTGTGTTTACTCTCCCTTTTTAGCCCCACAAAAGAAGGAAGGCAGAAGGGAGGGATGGAGGGAAGGGAAAGCTTCTTATCAGGCTGTGTTTGCAAGCTCTTTCTGCATTTCACATTTTCCCCAGAGCAGAATGATGCCTTTAGGAGCGTCTACACTGCAGTTTAACGCAGATCAGGACCGCTTGAATGGCGAGGGCTCAACGCTGGAGCCTCTTGATGCAGAAATTCCCCCTAGGCCACGCCCACTAGCGGAGGGGGCGTGGCCCGATTTGCATGAAGTTGGTCCCTGTCCAGCGTTGGCGCGTGGGCGACTCTGCCTGGAAGGAGGGAAGGAAGAAGAGAAGGAAGGAAGAAGGAGAGAAGGAAGAGGAGGAGGAGGGAGAGGAAGAGAGGAGAAAGGAGGGAAGAAGAAAAGAAAGAAGAGGAGGAAGGAAGGCGAAAGCGGGGAGAGCTCGGGGAGAAAATAAAACTTGTCCCGGGACAAGAGTGGGCAAGCCCGGGCTTGCATCTCCAGGCAGATCAGGAAGGAAGACAGAAAGCAAGCAAGCAGGTGGGTGCTTCCTGCATTCATAAAGCACAACCATATTATTTTATCATTTATTTATATGTGCATGTGTGGGTGTGTATTGCCATAGTACATTGCTACATTATTATTATTGTTATTATTATTATTTTGTTGTTGTTGTTGTTGTTGTTGTTGTATTATTTGCAAGAAGCAGCCTCATTCTCAGGAATGATTATTTTATATTATTATTATTATTATTATTGCATTCATAAAGCACAACTATATTATTTTATTATTTATTTATGTGTGCATATGTGTGTGTATAACCATATTATTATATTGCTCCATTATTATTATTCTGTTTTATTATTATTATTATTATTATTATTATTTGCAAGAAGCAGCTCCATCCTCAGGAATGATTATTTTATATTATTATTGTATTATTGTTATTATTATTATTTGCAAGAAGCAGCTCCATCCTCATGAATGATTATTTTATATTATTATTGTATTATTGTTATTATTATTATTTGCAAGAAGCAGCTCCATCCTCATGAATGATTATTTTATATTATTATTATTATTGCATTCATAAAGCACAACTATATTATCTTATTATTTATTTATATGTGCATATGTGTGTGTATAACCATATTATTATATTGCTCCATTATTATTATTCTGTTTTATTATTATTATTATTATTATTTGCAAGAAGCAGCTCGAGCCTCAGGAATGATTATTTTATATTATTATTGTATTATTGTTATTATTATTATTTGCAAGAAGAAGCTCCATCCTCAGGAATGATTATTTTATATTATTATTGTATTATTGTTATTATTATTATTTGCAAGAAGAAGCTCCATCCTCAGGAATGATTATTTTATATTATTATTATTATTATTATTATTGCATTCATAAAGCACAACTATATTATTTTATTATTTATTTATGTGTGCATATGTGTGTGTATAACCATATTATTATATTGCTCCATTATTATTATTATGTTTTATTATTATTATTATTATTATTATTATTTGCAAGAAGCAGCTCGATCCTCAGGAATGATTATTTTATATTATTATTGTATTATTGTTATTATTATTATTTGCAAGAAGAAGCTCCATCCTCAGGAATGATTATTTTATATTATTATTATTATTATTATTGCATTCATAAAGCACAACTATATTATTTTATTATTTATTTATGTGTGCATATGTGTGTATATAACCATATTATTATATTGCTCCGTTATTATTATTCTGTTGTTGTTGTATTATTATTATTATTTGCAAGAAGCAGCTCCATCCTCAGGAATGATTATTTTATATTATTATTGTATTATTGTTATTATTATTATTTGCAAGAAGAAGCTCCATCCTCAGGAATGATTATTTTATATTATTATTATTATTATTGCATTCATAAAGCACAACTATATTATTTTATTATTTATTTATGTGTGCATATGTGTGTGTATAACCATATTATTATATTGCTCCATTATTATTATTCTGTTTTATTATTATTATTATTATTATTATTTGCAAGAAGCAGCTCCATCCTCAGGAATGATTATTTTATATTATTATTATTATTATTATTATTATTATTATTTATATGTGCATATGTGTGTATATAACCATATTATTATATTGCTCCGTTATTATTATTCTGTTGTTGTTGTATTATTATTATTATTTGCAAGAAGCAGCTCCATCCTCAGGAATGATTATTTTATATTATTATTGTATTATTGTTATTATTATTATTGCATTCATAAAGCACAACTATATTATTTTATTATTTATTTATATGTGCATATGAGTGTGTGTTACCATATTATTACATTGCTCCATTATTATTATTATTCTGTTTATTTATTTATTTATTTATTAACTTCTTTTGTATACCGCCTATATCAGCCAAGGCGACTCTAAGCGGTTTACAGTGAAAACAACATTTAACAATGCAAGTGACAAACAACACAAACAAAACACATAACGTCATCGGCCTCAATAAAATCAGATCCAATCTCGTAGTCCATTAGCCATTCCTTGTTCAGAGTGCCATTCTTGTGAGTCTGATGTTAGTTGCCTGCTCATCCGAACGCCTGCTCGAAGAGCCACGTCTTCACCCGCTTCCTGAACGCCAAAAGCGACGGGGCCTGTCTGATCTCCATTGGTAGGGCATTCCATAGCCGTTCCATAGCTGTTGTATTATTACTATTATTATTGCATTCATAAAGCACAACTATATTATTTTATTTTTATTTATATGTGCGTGTGTGTGTGTGTGTTACCATATTATTATATTGTTACATTATTATTATTCTGTTGTATTATTATTTGCAAGAAGCAGCCCCATCTTCAGGAATGATTATTTTATATTATTATTATTATTATTATTATTATTATTATTATTATTATTGCATTCATAAAGCACACCTATATTATTTTATTATTTATTTGTATGTGCATATGTGTGTGTATAACCATATTATTATATTGCTCCATTATTATTATTCTGTTGTTGTATTATTATTATTATTATTATTATTATTTGTAAGAAGCAGCTCCATTCTCAGGAATAATTATTTTATATTATTATTATTATTATTATTATTATTATTATTTATCTCAGTTCTTGTGGGTTTTTTCGGGCTATATGGCCATGTTCTAGAGGCATTTCTCCTGACGTTTCGCCTGCATCTATGGCAAGCATCCTCAGAGGTTAGGTCTGCTGGAGCTGGGATAAATAATAATTATTATTATTTATATGTGCATATGTGTGTGTATAACCATATTATTATATTGTTACATTATTATTATTTTGTTGTTGTATTATTATTTGCAAGAAGCAGCCCCATCCTCAGGAATGATTATTTTATATTATTATTATTATTATTGCTTTCATAAAGCACACCTATATTATCTTATTTTTTATTTATAGGTGCATATGTGTGTGTGTTACCATATTATTATATTGCTCCATTATTATTATTATTCTGTTGTTGTATTATTATTATTATTACTATTACTATTATTTGCAAGAACCAGGCCCATCCTCAGGAATGATTATTTTATATTATTATTATTATTATTATTATTATTATTATTATTATTATTGCATTCATAAAGCACAACTATATTATTTTATTTTTATTTATATGTGCATAATATGTGTGTGTGTTACCAGATTATTATATTGCTCCATTATTATTATTCTGTTGTATTATTATTATTATATTATTATTATTATGTGCAAGAAGCAGCTCGATCCTCAGGAATGATTATTTTATATTATTATTGTATTATTGTTATTATTATTATTTGCAAGAAGCAGCTCCATCCTCATGAATGATTATTTTATATTATTATTATTATTATTGCATTCATAAAGCACAACTATATTATCTTATTTATTTATATGTGCATATGTGTGTGTATAACCATATTATTATATTGCTCCATTATTATTATTCTGTTGTATTATTATTATTATTATTATTATTATTATTATTATTATTATTATGTGCAAGAAGCAGCCCCATCCTCAGGAATGATTATTTTATATTATTATTATTATTATTATTATTATTATTATTATTATTATTATTATTATTATTATTATTGCATTCATAAAGCACAACATTATTATTATACTGTTGTATTATTATTATTTGCAAGAAGCAGCCCCATCCTCAGGAATGATTATTTTATATTATTATTATTATTATTATTATTATTATTATTATTATTATTGCATTCATAAAGCACAACTATATTATCTTATTTTTATTTATATGTGCATGTGTGTGTGTGTGTTACCATATTATATTGTTACATTATTATTATTCTGTTGATGTGTTATTATTTGCAAGAACCAGGCCCATCCTCAGGAATGATTATTTTATATTATTATTATTATTATTATTATTATTATTATTATTATTATTGCATTCATAAAGCACAACTATATTATTTTATTTTTATTTATATGTGCATATGTGTGTTTGTGTTACCATATTATTATATTGTTACATTATTATTATTGTGTTGTTGTTGTATTATTATTTGCAAGAAGCAGCCCCATCCTCAGGAATAATTATTTTATATTATTATTATTATTATTATTATTATTATTATTATTATTATTATTATTATTGCATTCATAAAGCACAACTATATTATCTTATTTTTTTATTTATATGTGCATATGTGTGTGTGTGTTACCATATTATTATATTGTTACATTATTATTATTATTATTATTTTGTTGTTGTATTATTATTTGCAAGAAGCAGCCCCATCCTCAGGAATTATTATTATTATTATTATTATTATTATTATTATTATTATTATTATTATTATTATATTATCTCTTTGGCATGTGTTGCATATAATAGTTGACGCTTTCAAGGCAAATGTGGCAACTTGGGACCTGCATATAAAACAACATTATTGTTACTGTTATTGTTATTATTATTATTAAAGAAGCAGTCTCAAAACTATTATTATTTACAAAGAGCAACCCCATCCTTGGGAATTATCATTGCATTATATTATTATTATTAGTAGTAGTAGTAGTAGTAGTAGTACTAGTAGTAACAGTTTTTTGCAAGAAGTAGCCTCATCCTTGGGAATGATTATTTTATAGTAGTAGTAGTAGTAGTAGTAGTATTAATAGTTTTTGCAAAGAACAGCCCCATCCTTGGGAATTATTATTGTATATTATTATTATTATTATTATTATTATTATTATTATTATTATTGTTGTTATTATTATTATTATTATTATTATTATTATTAGTAATAATAGTTTTTTGCAAGAAGCAGCCTCGTCTTTGGGAATTTTTATTATTTTATATTATTATTATTAGTAGTAGTAGTAGTATTAATAGTTTTTGCAAAGAACAGCCCCATCCTTGGGAATTATTATTGTATATTATTATTATTATTAGTAGTAGTAGTAGTAGTAGTATACTGTCCCCCATGTTGTTTAATATCTACATGAAGCCGCTGGGTGAGATCATCCGGAGTTTCGGGGTGCGGTGTCATCTGTACGCGGATGATGTCCAACTCTGTCACTCCTTCCCACCTGCTACTAAGGAGGCTGTCGAGGTCCTGAACCGGTGCCTGGCCGCTGTAATGGTCTGGATGAGGGCGAACAAACTGAAATTAAATCCAGACAAGACAGAGGTACTCCTGGTCAGTCGCAAGGCCGAACAGGGTATAGGGTTACAGCCTGTGCTGGACGGGGTCGCACTCCCCTTGAAGGCGCAGGTTCGCAGCTTGGGTGTGACCCTGGATTCATCTTTGAGCCTGGATCCCCAGGTTTCAGCGGTGACCAGGGGAGCATTTGCACAGCTTAGGCTGGTGCGCCAGCTGCGCCCGTACCTTGGGAAGTCTGATCTGGCCACGGTGGTACATGCGCTGGTCACATCCCGCCTTGACTACTGCAACGCTCTCTACGTGGGGCTGCCCTTGAAGACGGCCCGGAAGCTTCAGCTAGTCCAGCGCGCGGCAGCCATGTTACTAACAGGAGCGGGACGCAGGGAGCACACAACGCCCTTGTTGTTCCAGCTCCACTGGCTGCCGATCTGCTACCGGGCCCAATTTAAGGTGCTGGTGTTATCCTACAAAGCCCTAAACGGTTCCGGCCCAAAATACCTTTCGGACCGCATCTCGGCCTATGAGCCCACGAGGGCCTTGAGATCGTCTGGGGAGGCCCTTCTCTCGATCCCGCCTGCCTCACAGGCACGTCTGGCGGGGACGAGAGAGAGGGCCTTCTCAGTGGTGGCCCCCCGGCTGTGGAACACCCTCCCTGTTGACATCCGACAGGCGCCCTCCCTTATGGCTTTCCGTAAGAGCCTAAAGACCTGGCTCTTCGAGAGGGCATTTAACTAAGTGCCAGGCTAACTGATAATGACAATCGGAACGGAATATGGATTATGAGACTGGTAGGTTCCTATGTTGTGACGGTGCGGATTAGTTAGTATAATTTAGATTAATGTGTAATTATGGCTTGTTGATGTACTGTGTGTTTTTGTAAACTGTTTTTATATGTTGTACACCGCCGCGAGTCGCCCTAGGGCTGAGAGCGGCGGTCAACAAATGCATTAAATAAATAAATAAATAAATAGTAGTAGTAGTAATAGTTTTTTGCAAGAAGCAGCCTCATCCATGGGAATGTTTATTATTTTATATTATTATTATTATTATTATTATTATTATTATTATTATTATTATTATTATTATTATTCAAACCTATAGACCTAAACTGCACCTTGAAATCCTTCAATAAAATGTCAAGGTTCAAACGGGCTGGCTACGCTTTGCAGAAGAGATTTATTTATTTAGTGCTTTCTGTTGGCTTGCTTTTGCAGAATTGATCTTCCCAGGAATTTTGCATTCACAATGGTTACAGGAGCCGCCTTGATGCTCCTCCTGACGTTCGCAAGCAAGGTACGGATCCAGCTCTGGTTTTGTCTCTTTCTGCAAAACGTAAATTAATGAAGATTTACTCCCATGAAAACAAAATAAAAAGACATGCATTTTGTATGCACTATAAACCATGGATTATAATAATGGGAAGCAAAAAAGAAGAAGACTTTATTTAATTAGTTCATTATATTATATTATGGAGTATATATATATATTATGGAATCATGGGAGCAGTAGTTTTGCAAGGTCTTGAGCCTTCCCCAATGGACAGTAAGTAAGGGACCTTTGGCTTTTTGCATTGAGCCCTTTTGGATGCAGGGAGGAGAAGCAATGGGACATTGTTATTGTTTGTATTGTCGAAGGCTTTCATGGCCGGAATCACTGGGTTGTTGCAGGTTTTTTCGGGCTATATGGCCATGGCCTAGAGGCATTCTCTCCTGACGTTTCGCCTGCATGTATGGCAAGCATCCTCAGAGGTAGTGAGGTTGGAACTGTTGGAACTAGGAATAAAGGTTTATATATCTGTGGAATGACCAGAGTGGGGCAAAGGACTCTTGTCTGCTGGTGCTAGGTGTGAATGTTTCCACTGACCACCTTGATTAGCATTTGATGGCCTGGCAGTGCCTGGGGCAATCTTTTGTTGAGAGGTGATTAGATGTCCCTGATTGTTTCCTCTCTGTTGTTGTGCTGTTGTAATTTTAGAGTTTTTTTTAAATCCTGGTAGCCAGATTTTGTTCATTTTCATGGTTTCCTCCTTTCTGTTGGAACTGTCCACCTGCTTCTTGTGGATTTCAGTGGCTTCTCTGTGTAGCCTGACGTGGTGGTTGTGAGAGTGGTGCAACATTTCTGTGTTCTCAAATAATAACATGCTGTGTCCAGGTTGGCTTCCAACAGTAAAAGCATAGAATCGTAGCGTAGGAAGGGACCCCAAAGTGGTCATCCAGTCCATCCTTCTTCTGCCATGACAAGCCCTCCTGACAGATGGCCATCCAGCCAATGTGTGTTGCTTACTCATCCCATTTTTCCCCTCTTCAGGTGCCACGTTCTCCTGCCAACCCGCTCGAATGCCAAGAGAACGAATACCTGGACCGTGCGACAGGGAAATGCAGCCCTTGCAAGCAGTGCGGGCCCGGGATGGAGCTCTCGCAGGTGAGCTGCGGAAATGGAAGGAAGGAAGGAAGGAGAGCGTGCACACCTGGAAGGAGCCACTCGTTGCTATTCATTAGGGAAGAGAAATAGGAGCTGCTGGCGGGGCCTTTGCCTTGCCAGGAAAAGCAGATTGTCACCTTTTCCCATTGCAATATGCAACATGATGATGGGGGGCTGCATCCTGCAAATAGTAGTAGTAGTAGTAGTAGTAGTAGTAGTAGTAGTACACTATAACATGAGGCTGCCTCTTGCAAAATTATAACAGTAGTAGTAGTAGTAGTAGTAGTAGTAATGCACCATGTAACATTATTTTGAGGCTGCTTCTTGCAAAATGATAATAATAATAATAATAATAATAATAATAATAATAATAATAATAATGTTTGAGGATGGGCTGCTTCCTACAAATATAGTAGTAGAGTAATAGTACACTATAACATGAGGCTGCTTCTTGCAAAATAATAACAATAGTAGTAGTAGTAGTAATGCACTATGTAACATTATTTTGAGGCTGCTTCTTGCAAAATGATAATAATAATAATAATAATAATAATAATAATAATAATAATAATAATGTTTGAGGATGGGCTGCTTCCTACAAATAATAGTAAAAATACACTATGTATCATGATTTTAGGAGCCCCTTGGTGGTGCAGTAGGTTAAACCACCAAGCTGCTGAACTTACTGACCAAAGGGTCACAGGTTCGAATGCGGGGAGCCCAGTGAGCTCCTACTGTCAGCCCCAGCTCCTGCCAACCTAGTAGTTCGAAAACATGCAAGTGTGAGTAGATCAATAGGTACCACTCCAGTGGGAAAGTAACGGTGCTCCATGCAGTCATGCCAGTGGGCACATGGTCTTGGAGGTGTCTAGGGACAACGCCGGCTCTTTGGCTTAGAAGTGGAGATGAGCACCAGAGTGGGACACGACTAGACTTAACATCAAGGGGGAACCTTTGCCTTAACATGATTTTTGGAGCTGCATCTTGCAAATAACAACAACAACAACAATAACAATACGCTGTGTAATATGATTTTGGGGGCTTCTTCTTGCAAGTACTAATAATGATTAATCATCATCATCACCATCATTCTGGAGGATGGGGCTGCTTCCTGCAAATGATTGTATATATATATATATAATAATAATAAAAACATAATCATGCCTGAGGATGGGGCTGCTTCCTGCAAATAATGATAATGATACACTATGCAACATGATTTTGGGGGCTGCTTCTTGCAAAGGATAATAAATACATATAAATAAATAAATAAATATAATAAAAATCAATCATGCCCTAGGATGGGGCTGCTTCCTGCAAATAATGATAATAATACACAATGCAACATGATTTTTGGGGATGCTTCTTGCAAAATAATAACAGTAAGAACAAATGTGCGTGTGCCTGTCTTGCAGGAGTGCGGCTTTGGCGAAGGCATCAATGCGCAGTGCGTCCCTTGCCAGCCGCGGCGGTTCAAGGAGGGCTGGGCCCACCAGCGATGCAAACCATGCGCTTCTTGCAGCCTCATCAACCGCTTGCAGAGGGCCAATTGCACCGCCACCTCCAATGCAGCATGCGCAGAATGCTTCCCGGGGTCAGTGCTAAAAAGTCAAGACTTCTCTGCATGTTGGAAATAGCAACCTTCTTCAAGCCTCCATTAGTTATTTGCGTTGTATAGAATTCAGATTGCTTACTGTCTTTAATATGTGTGTGTTGGTCTGCAGTTTTCCTTAACTCTATGTTGTGGGAGGGGCTGCAGAACATGTGATTTGTTTTGGCAGCGATACTGCTGTTGGCCTTAAGCTTTGCATCTATTTTCTATTATATTATATTACTATCCGTCCCCTGCCACACATTGCTGTGGTCCACATGGGGGTTCTGTGTGGGAGGTTTGGCCCAATTCTATCGTTGGTGGGGTTCAGAATGCTCTGTGATTGTAGGTGAACTATAAATCCCAGCAACTACACTCCCAAATGTCAAGATTCTATTTCTCCAAACTCCACCAGTGTTCAGATTTGGGCATAAGGAGTATTCTTGTAGAGTTTGGTCCAGATCCATCATTGTTTGAGTCCACATTGATCTCTGGATGTAGGTGAACTACAACTCCCAAACTCAAGGTCAATGCCCATCAAACCCTTCCAGTGTGTTCTGTTGGTCATGGAAGTCCTGTATGCCATGTTTGGTTCAATTCCATCATTGGTGGAGTTCAGAATGCTCTTTGATTGTAGGTGAACTATAAATCCCAGCAACTACAACTCCCAAATGTCAAGGTCTATTTCCCCCAAACTCCATCTGTGTTCATATTTGGGCATATGGAATATTCGTGACAAGTTTGGTCCAGATCCATCATTGTGTAAGTCCACAGTGCTCTCTGGATGTAGGTGAACTACAATTCCCAAACTCAAGGTCAATGCCCACTAAACCCTTCCAGTGTGTTCTGTGGGTCATGGGAGTCCTGTGTGCCAAGTTTGGTTCAATTCCATGGTTGGTGGGTTCAGAATGCTCTTTGATTGTAGCTTAACGATAAATCCCAGCAACAATAATTCCCAAATGACAAAATCAATTTTTTGAGTGGAGGACATGCATTGGGTTGTTAGGTGTCTTGTGTCCGAATTTGGTGTCAATTCATCCAGTGGTTTTTGAGTTCTGTTAATCCCACAAATGAACATTACATTTTTATTTATAGAGATATTATATTATATTATATTAGCCATCTCATGCCACACGTTGCTGTAGTCCATTCTGTGTATATGTGTTTTGTGTTTGTATATCTTTCTGTATATATTTGTGTATACGTGCATATGTGTGTTTGCATATGTGTATGTGGTTTTGCACATGGATTGTAATGTAATTTTTGGTTTTTTGGCTTTTAAAGTCCCTTCTGTTGTGTTTTTCAGCGTTTTTATGAGTGATGGTCACTCGTTGGCCTGAGAGGTGTCTTGTGTCCAATTTTGGTGCCAATTCGTCTAGTGTATTGTCGAAGGCTTTCATGGTCGGAATCACTGGGTTGTTGTAGGTTTTTTCAGGCTGTATGGCCATGGTCTAGAGGCACTCTCTCCTGACGTTTCGCCTGCATGTGTGGCAAGCATCCTCAGAGGTAGTGAGGTCTTTTTCATCTAGTGGTTTTTGAGTTATGTTAATCCCACAAACAAACATTACATTTTTATTTATATAGATTATATTTGTATGTATGGCTGGAGTTACACTTACAAAATGTCCCTGTTCCAACCTCCAAAGCAGTTGGATACACTGAAACCTATAAAATGCAACTCAAAGCAATTCATTTGAAACAGTTTCCAATACACACAAAACCTAATTAGAAACAAGCACAACAAGAAGGAGCTACAATGTCGCAATGTGGAAGATGCGTTCTGCAATTGTTACCTAAGTACCATCCATATATATATATATATATATATAAAAAATATTTATTTATTTGATCAGTCATATGACCATTTCAAAATAGAGCACAAGTAAAAAACAAGGCAACAAGGTGAAGACAGCAACCGACCTTCTATTTATAGTCAGAATCTGATTTTCCTGGTTCTTCTTTCAGGAAATCTGCTCTTTTCTTAATAGCTTTCAGAATAAAAAGGCTTACTCTGATTATGCCCTTTCCTGCCCTTGCAAGAGGGATAATACAATATGGATGGGTTCCTTAGTAAACGGGTTAAACACCAATAATCCCCTTATAAAGATAACAGAATGAATAAGTCCAACAGATAGGTAAATTGTGAAACAAGGACTGTTCAATTCACAGTGGTCACAAAATTGAACAATATACAAAAAGTTCTGTATAGTCTTTTAGTGATGTCGTTGTATGTTCATCAATCAGCCTCCCACGACCGGTTTCGGCCTTTGCTTTAGGCCTTCTTCGGGTGGTAAAGTTCAGTCTTTTACATATGTTCTCATAAGAGATACTTAAATATTTTTTGCAATGGGATAAGATACTCTGCTTCTAAGTTTGATTCTAATTGCGAGTATGATACAGAACTTTACCACCCGAAGAAGGCCTAAAGCAAAGGCCGAAACTGGTCGTGGGAGGCTGATTGATGAACATACAACGACATCACTAAAAGACTATACAGAACTTTTTGTATATTGTTCAATTTTGTGACCACTGTGAATTGAACAGTCCTTGTTTCACAATTTACCTATCTGTTGGACTTATTCATTCTGTTATCTTTATAAGGGGATTATTGGTGTTTAACCCGCTTGCAAGAGGGATGCCAGAAGATCATTTCTGTTGGGGGACCTGCAGTTGGATCATATTGGATGTCAATATCTGTCTCGTAGTTCGGTGTATGCTGGACAGCCAATTAAGAAATCTCTCAGTTCTTGTGGGTTTTTTCGGGCTATATGGCCATGTTCTAGAGGCATTTCTCCTGACGTTTCGCCTGCATCTATGGCAAGCATCCTCAGAGGTGAGGTCTGCTGGAACTGGGAAAAAAGGGGTTTATATATCTGTGGAATGACCAGGGTGAGACAAAGGGCTTTTGTAAGTTGGGCTAGGTGTGGATCTTTCAACTGCCCACCTTGATTAGCATACAATGGGCTGACTGTGCCTGGGGCAAACTCTTCTTGAAGGGTGATTAGATGTCCCTGCCTGTTTTTCTCTCTGCTGTTTTTGCTGTTGCAATTTTAGAGTTTTTTAATATTAGTAGCCAGATTCTGTCCATCCTCATGGCCTCTTCCCCTCTGTTGAAACTGTGGACAAGTCTACATAGGGACCACCAAACGCAGCGCCCAAACAAGAATCCAGGAACATGAAAGGCACTGCAGGCTACTCCAACCAGAGAAATCAGCCATAGCAGAGCACCTGATGAACCAACCTGGGCACAGCATTTTATTTGGACCACTCTCGCAACCACCATGTCAGGCTACACAGAGAAGCCATTGGGGTCCACAGGCGTGTGGACAGTTTCAGCAGAGGGGAAGAGGCCATGAGGATACAAGGTGGTCAGTGGAAAGATCCACACCTAGCCCAACTTACAAAAGCCCTTTGTCTCACCCTGGTCATTCCACAGATATATAAACCCCTTTTTTCCCAGCTCCAGCAGACCTCACTTCTGAGGATGCTTGCCATAGATGCAGGCGAAACGTCAGGAGAAATGCCTCTAGAACATGGCCATATAGCCCGAAAAAACCCACAAGAACTGAGTGATTCCGGCCATGAAAGCCTTTGACAATACAATTAAGAAATGTTCCATGTCTTCCACTGATTGTTCTCCCCAGACGCAGCATCTCTCCCTTCTTGGGATGTTACAGTAGCACCCGGTTTGCACCATAGTACCGAGTTGTTCAAACCTAGCCCTAGTATATATTCTTCTCAAGGGTAGAGGAAGTGGAATAGTTAGGTAGTGCTCTCAATGAATATTCCTTTTGTGGGAAGCTAGAAACCTTGTGGCTGAAGACCTACCTATGCTCTCTAGGTCCAGCTGTGCATAGACATCCCGAATGCGCTGCTTGAGCCCTTGCCCTGACCCCGGACCCAGAACACCCAGAAATTGCAAAGGCAGACCGAATCCAGCCAGCTCATTATTCAGAGCCACCATCCACGATGACTTCTGGTCATGCTGGACTTGATCCTCTAGACCAGTGGTTCTCAACCTTCCTAATGCCGCGACCCCTTAATACAGTTCCTCATGTTGTGGTGACCCCCAACCATAACCCTAGCACGCCAACGACTTAAATCTAGACATAGTTTTCTAAGATCTACAGAGACACTCGCTGGAACACCTCAGCAAGCGAGAGTCCAAAAGTGGCAGGCTCAAACCCAGCACCTCAACCAATGGCTGATACCAAATGAGAGACTCCCTCCTGGGCACACAGAAGAAGACTGGGAGACATGGAAGGTGCTGAACAGACTGCGCTCTGGCACCACGAGATGCAGAGCCAACCTCAAGAAATGGGGCCACAAAGTGGAATCCTTGACATGCGAGTGTGGAGAGGAGCCAACCACTGACCACCTGCTGCAATGCACCCTGAGCCCTGCCACATGCACAATGGAGGACCTTCTTGCAGCAACACCGGAAGCACTCCAAGTGGCCAGAGACTGGTCAAAGGACATTTAACCAGCTACCAAACTCACAAGTTGTGTATTTTTCTGTTTGTTTGCTTTGTTCTGTTAGAAATGTAATATAATGGACTGGTTGCTCTGACACGACAAATAAAATAACCCTAACATTATGAATCGCCATGTAAATAATGATCTGCAGGATGTATTTTCATTCACTGGAGCAAATTTGGCACAAATACCTGGTATGCCCAAATTTGAATACTGGTGGGGTTGGTGGGAGGATTGATTTTGTCATTTGGGAGTTGTAGTTGCTGGGATTTATAGTTAACATGTAAACAAAGAGGATTCTGAACCCCACCAACAATGGAATTGAACCAAAGTTAGCACAGAGGTCTCCCATGATCAACAGAAAATACTGGAAGGGTTTGGTGGGCATTGACCTTGAGTTTGGGAGTTGTAGTTTGCCTACATTCAGAGAGCACTGTGGGCTCAAACAATGATGGATCTGGACCAAACTTGGCACGAATATTCCATATGCCCAAATGTGAACACAGATGAGGTTTGGGGAAAATAGAATTTGACATTTGGGAGTTGTAGTTGCTGGGATTTATAGTTCACCTACAATCAAGGAGCCTTCTGAACCCCACCAATGATAGAATTGGGCCAAACTTCCCACACAGAACCCACATGACCAACAGAAAATACTGTGTTTTCTGATAGTCTTTGGCGACCCCTCTGACACCCCTTTGCGACCCCCCCAGGGGTCCCGACCCCCAGGTTGAGAAACACTGCTCTAGACATAGGCGAGGAAATCTACTGGGATCCATAGAGTTTACTTTTGACCAGTAATTAAACTCCCTCATTAAGATTTGAGTTTTTACTGGGAGTATTCCTAGCTCAGCCCTAACTGCCGCCGTCAGCGTTGTTCTGGAAAGGCCCAGGAAGGTGCGAAGCTGCTTCACTTGGAAGGCTTCGATCTTGGCCAAATTGATGTGCCCCCAAATTTCAGCCCCAAATATAAGTGCTGCCATTATTTTTGTTTTAAAGACTTCCAGGGCAGGTATATATCTTGCCTCATTTTCTTTCTTCCTTCCAGTTTCTACAGCAAGATCCAGATTGGAGGCACCCGTGGCGTGGAGTGCGTCCCTTGCACCAAGCAGACGCCTCCCTCCGAAGTGCAGTGTACGTATGCGCACAGGCGGGCTCTGCTCCGAACTCCATTGATGGCCTTTTAAACTGCGGCCACCATATAGTGTAATGGTTGGAGTCACAGCTCTGGAGACTGAAGTTCGGGTCCTTGCTCAGCCGCTTGGGCAAGTCACGCTCTCTCGGCCTCAGAGGAAGGCCATGAACCAAGCATCCCTCCAAGTCTCGCTCTCTCTTTGCCCGCTCACAGTCTTGATCCCAGCATGTTAATAGTAAAGACGAGTTCAAGATTCCGCAATACCATAAATCCATGTTTGCCAGATATTTATTATTATTTATTTATTGGCATTGTTTCTACCCCGCTCATATCAGCCCGGAGGCGACTCAGAGCGGCCAACACAGTCGGCACAATTTGATGCCATAAAACTACATACACTGATAAACAAAAGAACATTATAGTGCAATCAAACATAAAGACAGTGCATAATAACAATTTTATAACTAAAAAACTATATCCTCTCATTCAAGTCCTCGTCCGTTCCATCGTCTTGGGCCATTCCTAGGTCATTTTCCAATTCAGTTTGTCTATTATTCGGAGGTTCCAAAAAAGAGTTTTTACTCTTTTCCAAAAGGTCAGGAGGGAGGGGGCTGATCTAATATCCCTAGGCAGGGAGTTCCACAGCTGAGGGGCCACCACTGAGAAGGCACTGTCCCTCGTGCCTGCCAGACGTGCTTGGGAAGCAGATAGCTAGATGGATAGGTAGGTAGGTAGGTAGAGAAAAAGGTAGATAAACAAACAGACAGACAGATAGCTAGATATAAAGGTAGGTAGGTAGACGAATACATCGCTAGAGATACAGGTAGGTAAGTAGAAATAAGGAGGGATAGAGATACACAGATATATAGACAGAAAAAGTAGATAGATATAGATAAAGGTAGATAGATTGACATATGGATAGGTAGATATAGATAAAAAGATTGATAAACACAAAGGTAGGTAAGTAGATAGATAGATAGATAGATAGATAGATAGATAGATAGATAGAGAAGGTAAAGATAAGATAAATAGGTAAATATAAGATAGGTAGATAGATAAGTAGGTAGAGATAAAGGCAGGTAAATAGAAAGATGGATAGATAGATAGATAGATAGATAGATAGATAGGGTAGATAGGTAGATAGATAAGTAGATAGAGATAAAGGTAGGTAAATAGAAAGATGGGTAGGTAGGTAGGTAGAGATAAAGGTAGATAGGTAGGTAGGTAGATAGAAAGATATAAAGATATCTATCTTTATATCTATCTACCGATCTGTCTATGTACTCAGTGACAGTGTCTTCTGTTCTCAGGCCACGCCATGGTCAGCCAAGTGCAAGAGAATGGTCACTCGCCCTCTGCCCAGGACTCAGCCCTCCTGGCCTTGACCGGCATCGCCCTGGCCATCACCCTGCTGGTCATCCTGGCCGCCTCCCTCCTGTGTGGCCGGCGCTTCTGGAAGAGGCAGTGCCAGCGCGGTGAGTGAGTCCTCCTCCCTTTGGGTCTCCCACTTCAGGGAATGAATCATCCTTGCATGCTTTGGCTTCCTTTGTGCAGTTTTGCCTTCTTCCCCTTCTTGTACTTCTCCTCTTTTGTCTTCTTCTTGTTCTTCACTTCCTTCTTATCCTACTCCTTCTCTTCTTCCTCTTCTCCCTTCCTTCTTCTCCTCATTCTTTGTATTCTTCTCTTTCTCCTCTTCCACCTCCTTCTTTGTCTTCCTCCTCTTTCTTCCTCCTCTTTCTTCTCTCCTCCTCCTCCTACTTTTCCTTTTCTTGTTCTTCTCTTCCTTCTTCTTGTTCTCCTCTTTGTCTTCTTCCTCTTCTTCCTTTCTTTCCTCCTTCTCCTCGTTCTTTCTATTCTTCCCCTTCCTCATCTTCTCCTTTCTTTTCCTTCCTCTTCTTCTTCTCCTCCTCCTCCTTCACCTCTTCCACTTCCTTCTTCTTTGCCTTCCTCCTCCTCTTTCTCTTTCTCCCTCCTCTTTCTTCTCTTCTTCTTCTCCTTCTTTTCCTCTTCTTGTTCTTCTCTTCCTTCTTATTCTCCTCTTTGTCTTCTTCCTCTTCTTCCTTTCTTTCCTCCTTCTCATCATTCTTTCTATTCTTCCCCTTCCTCATCTTCTCCTTCTTCTTTCTTCTCCTTCCTCTTCTTCTTCTCCTCCTCCTTCACCTCTTCCACTTCTTTCTTCTTTGCCTTCCTCCTCCTTCTTCTCTTTCTTCCTACTCTTCTTTTCCTTCTTCTCTTACTCTTCCTCTTCTCCTTCCTCCCTTTGGGTCTGCCACATCAGGACATGGGTTCCAGTGGTAGAAGGAACATTAATTTGGATTGCAGACCTTGCCATATACTGTATATACTCAAGTATAAGCCTAGTTTTTCAACCCTCCTTGGCCACACTCTGATGTTCTTTGGCAAGGCTATGAGTTATGGCATATTGGAAGGTATGTCTCGAACATGACTTCCCAGGCAATGAGATTATATAAATCTTCATCTTTCTTTTGGTTTTGTTCCTTCCTTAAGTCCTTTTCTGCAGCCGGAGCCTCCCGGTGCCGAGAGTGACGTTCCAAGCGAATGCTCCACCGACCGACCCGGCATCAGAGGCTTCTAGCTTTTGCAACAGAAACACCAAGCCTTTGGAAGGTGACTCTTTCATGCAGGGCTTCCCAAAACAAGAATTGTTTATATATGATCTTATGCTTTATATATATATCGTGTCAGGGCAGCCAGTCAATTATATTACATTTCTAACAGAGCAAAGCAAACAAACAAACAGACAAAATACAAAATTTGTGAGTTTGGTAGTTGGTTAAATGTCCTTTGACCAGTCTCTGGCCCCTTGGAGTGCCTCTGGTGTTGCCGCAAGAAGGTTCTCCCTTGTGCATGTGGCAGGGCTCAGGTTGCATTGCAGCAGGTGGTCAGTGGTTTGTTCTTCTCCACACTCGCATGTCGAGGATTCCACTTTGTGGCCCCATTTCTTGAGGTTGGCTCTGCATCTCGTGGTGCCAGAGCGCAGTCTGTTCAGTGCCTTCCACGTCGCCCAGTCTTCTTCTGTGTGCCCAGGGGGGATTCTCTCATTCGGTATCAGCCATTGGTTGAGGTTCTGGGTTTGAGCCTGCCACATTTGGACTCTTGCTTACTGAGGTGTTCCAGCGAGTGTCTCTGTAGATCTTAGAAAACTATGTCTGGATTTAAGTCGTTGACGTTCTGGCTGATACCCAAACAGGGGATGAGCTGGAGATGTCTCTGCCTTGGTACTTTCACTATTGGCTGCTACTTCCCGGCGGATGCCAGGTGGTGCAATACTGGCTAAGCAGTGTAGTTTCTCCAGTGGTGTAGGGCACAAACACCCCGTGATAATGTGGCATGTCTCAATAAGAGCCACATCCACTGTTTTAGCGTGGTGAGATGTGTTCCACACTGGGCATGCATACTCAGGAGCAGAGTAGCATTACGCAAGGGCAGATGTCTTCACTGTGTCTGGTTGTGATCCCCAGGTTGTGCCAGTCAGCTTTCGTATGATATTGTTTCTAGCACCCACTTTTTGCTTGATGTTCAGGCAGTGCTTCTTGTAGGTCAGAGCACGGTCCAGAGTGACTCCCAGGTACTTGGGTGCGCTGCAATGCTCCAGTGGAATTCCTTCCCACGAAATGATCCTCAGAGCTCGGGATGCTTGTCTGTTCTTAAGGTGAAAGGCACATGTCTGTGTTTTAGATGGATTAGGGATCAGCTGGTTTTCCCTGTAATAGGCAGTAAGAGCACCTAGAGCTTCGGAGAGCTTCTGTTCAACCATCTCAAAGCTCCCTGCTTGAGCGGTGATGGCACGATCATCAGCATAGATGAAACCCTCTGTCCCTTCTGGCAGTGGCTGGTCATTTGTGTAGATGTTGAACATGGATGGAGCAAGCACGCTCCCCTGAGGCAGGCTGTTCTTCTGTTTCCGCCATCTGTTTCTCTGGCCCTGGAACTCAACAAAAAAGCTCCTGTTTTGTAGCAGGTTTCCTATGAGGCGGATTAGATGGTAGTCCTTTGTGATACTATACATTTTTCTCAGGGGGAGGCGGTGGTGGTTCACAGTCTCATAAGCTGCTGGCAGGTCTATGAAGACAGCTCCTGGGATCTGCTGCCTTTCAAAGCCATCTTCTATGTGCGGAGTCAGGTTCAGCACTTGCGATGTGCAGCTTTTGCCTTTCCTGAAGCCAGCTTGCTGTGGGATCGGACAGGGGTCTATTTTTTACGTAATTCTATGCAAAATAAGTCTCTCCAGAACTTATATATATATATACCGCAACTTGAGGCAACTCAAGGTGGTTCACAGTTGGCAGCAATTCGATGCCATAACAATTATCAAAATACAGTTAAAACAATTATAAGAAACAATTCCATATTTAAAATGTAATATAAAAGAAGCAATAATGACCATAAGAACAAATCCTCAGCGTCTTCTTACTAAAGTCGTTGTCCAATCGTTGATTGTTCCATATATTTGTTTTCGTCTAATTATGCTCCAGTTAAAAAAAGCTTGTTCGAAGAGCCAGGTCTTAAACATTTTGCGGAATGTTAGAAGGGAGAGAGTCGATCTTATATCCCTGGGGAGGGCGTTCCATAGCCGAGGGGCCACGACTGAGAAGGCCCTGTCTCTCATCCCCACCAAACGTATCTGCGAGGAAGGCGGGATCGAGAGCAGGGCCTCCCCTGATGGTTTTAAAGTCCTAGATGGTTCATAAGGAGAGATACGTTTGGATAGGTATGCCAGACTGGAACCGTTTAGGGCAGCATTTCTCAACCTGGGGGTCGGGACCCCTGGGGGGGGGTCACGAGGGGGTCTCAGAGGGGTCAACAAAGACCATTAGAAAACACAGTATTTTTATTTATTCTGTTGGTCATGGAGGTTCTTTGTGGAAAGTTTGTCCCAATTCTATCATTGGTGAGGTTCAGGTGAACTACAAATTCCAGCAACTGCAACTCCTAAATGTCAAGGTCTATTTTCCCCAAACTCTTACCAGTGTTCACGTTTGGGCATATTGAGTATTTGTGCCAAGTGTGGTCCAGATCCATCCTTGCTTGAGTCCACAGTGCTCTCTGGATGTAGGTGAACTACAACTGCCAAACTCAAAGCTAATGCCCACCAAAGCATTCCAGTATTTTCTCTTGCTCATAGAAGTTCTGTGGTCCATCATTGGTCAAGTTCAGAATGCTCTTTGATTGTAGGTGAACTATAAATCCCAGCAACTACAACTCCCAAATGGCAAATTTAATCCCCCAAGTATTCAAATTTGGGCAAATCAGGTATTTGTGCCAAATTTTGTCTAGTGAATGAAAATCTATCCTGCATGTCAGATATTTACATGATGATTCATAACAGTAGCAAAATTCCAGTTATGAAGTAGCAATGAAAATAATGTTATGGTTGGGGGTCACCACCACATGAGGAACTCTATTAAGGGGTCGCGGTACTTGGAAGGTTGAGAACCACTGGTTTAGGGCTTTATAGGCTAAATCCAGCACTTTGAATTGTGCCCAGTAGCAGACTGGCAGCCAGTGGAGCTGGGGCAACAGAGGAATTGTGCACTCCCTGAGTGTCGCTCCCATTAGCAATCTGGCTGCTGTTCGTTATTATTATTATTATTATTATTATACTTTATTTGTCCCCCGCTAGCATCTCCCGAAGGACTCGATGCGGCTTACAAAGGCCAAGGCCTCAACACACAATACAACAATACAAACCTAAAGCAAATTAAAAACAGTTAAGCAAACTAAACAACAAGTAATAAACAATACACTAAGACGCAATAAAACTGGGCCGGGCCAGCGTACTGGGTACAAGAATTTAAAAGTGCTGGCGTGACAGGTGGGCTGCAAGGCTACTAGTGCAGTGTGCAGTGTGCGACAATCTTAATTTAATAAAGTGCTTCTGGGACTTGGTCTTGGAGGTTCCTAATCTGGGAAGGCACATCGGAACAGCCAGGTCTTCAAGTTCTTTCTGAAGACTGCCAATGAAGGGGCCTGTCTAAGATCTTTGGGGAGGGAGAGACCCAGAAAGCCATCCAGCCATAGATATAGATAGTAGGGCTGGGCGGTTTCGTTTCGTTAATTCGTAATTCGTTAATAATTCGTTAATTTTTTCAATTACAAAACGATAACGAACCATTCTGGAGCAATTATTAAAAAAAAACGAATTTTCAAAAACGTTTTGTAAATGCTTCGTATTTCGATATTGTATTCGTTTCGTTATTGTTTTGAAGTCGTTTCGTTATTATTTCCGCATGTCTGGGCCAGTTTTATGGTTTAATTAGTGAAAAAAAATTATAATATCACACCAACAGTCAACAACAGAGGGAGAGGGAAGCTTCAGAAGGTTTTGGAGGTTTTTTAGCGTACTTCGCGGTCGCGTCCGCCATTAACGAATCGATTCATTATTGTTTCGGAAATCGATTCGTTAATTTTTTACCATTTACGAAATTTCGTAAATATCGAACTTTTTAAAAGGAAAATTTTGTAATTATTTTAAATATTGAAACAAAAAAAACTCCCAAATACAAATCGATTTTAGAAACAAATTTTTCCGTTGTTACCCAGGCCTATAGATATTCAACTCTACTACTCCTTTCCACCCAATTCCAAGGAGGCCTCTCGGGTGCTAGACGAGTGCTTGGCCGCTGTGTCGATCTGGATGAGGACGAACAAGCTGAAGATCAATCCCGACAAGACAGAGGTCCTCCTGGTCGATCGTAAACCAGACTGGGGTATAGGGTGGCAACCTGTGCTGGACGGGGTTACACTCCCCCTGAAGCCACAGGTCCGCAGCTTGGGAGTCCTCTTGGATTCATCGCTGACGCTTGAGGCTCAGGCTTCGGCGGTGTCCGGGAGGGCCTTTGCACAACTGAGACTTGTGCGCCAGCTGCGCCCGTGCCTCGCTAAGGCTGATCTGGCCGGGGTGGTCCATGCCTTAGTCACCTCTAGACTGGATTACTGCAATACGTGGGGCTGCCCTTGAAAACGGCTCGGAAATTCCAACTGGTCCAACGGGCAGTGGCCAGGATGTTAACTGGGGCCCCTTACAGAGAGAGGTCAACCCTCCTGTTTAAGGAGCTCCACTGGCTGCCATTTATTTTCCGAGCCCAATTTAAGGTGCAGGTGCTTACCTACAAAGCCCTGAACGGTTTGGGACCACCCTACCTGCGTGACCGCATCACAGTCTACGAACCCACACGCTCACTCCGGTCATCTGGAGAGGCCCTGCTCGTGATCCCGCCTGCGTCACAGGTGCGCTTGGTGGGGACGCGAGACAGGGCCTTCTCCGTGATGGCCCCCCGCCTCTGGAACACCCTCCCGAAAGATCTCAGACAAGCCCCTACACTGGTAGTTTTCAGAAAGAATTTGAAGACCTGGCTGTTCCAATGTGCCTTTTCAGATTAGGAATCCCCCAGGACCAAATCCCAGAAGCACTTTAGTTCCCAAGATCACCGCACACTGCACTTTTATTATAATCCCACACCCCTCCGACACATCAGCACTTTTAACCCTGTACCCTACTTCGGCCAACTCAGTTTTTAATAATGTCTTGTCGTGTTGCTGCTGTCATTGTTTTTGCTTGACTGTTTTATTTGCTATGTATTGTATTGTTGTATTGTTTTTGGGCTTCGGCCTGCTGTAAGCCGCATCGAATCCTTCGGGAGATGCTAGCGGGGTACAAATAAAGTTATAATAATAATAATAATAATAATATAATAATAGCCTGAGAGATAATACAGGGTTAGTCAAAATGAATAGGCCAATAAGAAAATTAATTTTAGACGAATGTATGTTTACTGTAACCAAACCAAGCTACGTAGCGACAGATAAACTATCAAAGTTTTTTTTGAGCAACACACATGTACGTTAATGCCGCTAGGCGTCGCTAGGGGTCGCTGTTTTCAAAATGGCGGAATCAAGCAAAGAGAAGGCGTTTTGTGTGATGACATTTGCTAAAACAATGTCAGTAATTACGGTCCAGCGAGAATTTCAAGGGTTAGGGTTAGGGTTAGGGTTAGGGTTAGGGATAGGGTTAGGGTTAGGGATAGGGTTAGGGTTAGGGATAGGGTTAGGGTTAGGGATAGGGTTAGGGTTAGGGTTAGGGTTAGGGTTAGGGTTAGGGATAGGGTTAGGGATAGGGTTAGGGTTAGGGTTAGGGTTAGGGTTAGGGATAGGGTTAGGGATAGGGATAGGGTTAGGGATAGGGTTAGGGTTAGGGATAGGGGTAGGGTTAGGGTTAGGGATAGGGTAAGGGGTTAGGGTAGGGTTAGGGTTAGGGTTAGGGTTAGGTTAGGGATAGGGATAGGGATAGGGTTAGGTAGGGATAGGGTTAGGGTTAGGGTTAGGGTTAGGGTTAGGGATAAGGGTTAGGGTTAGGGTTAGGGAGTTAGGGTTAGGGATAGGGTTAGGGTTAGGGATAGGGATAGGGTTAGGGTTAGGGTTAGGGTTAGGGTTAGGGTTAGGACCTCAACGAACACCTTCCCAGACGTTGCTGCATTCGATGCCATTACGTCAGATGTGCTGCAACGGATGTGGAATGAACTGGACTATCGCTTGGACATCTGCCGTGTCACACGGGGTGCCCATATCGAACATCTCTGAAGGTGAGACAAAACTTTGATAGTTTATCTGTCGCTACGTAGCTGTGGTTTGGTTACAGTAAACATACATTCGTCTAAAATTAATTTAGATATGATTCACACACATACACAGATATAGTATCATAGATTTGAAAGGGACCCCTAAAGAAGGACAATTAGATGTTGCATGTTCCAGAGTAGGCAAACCAGACAATCTCTACATCAACACTGACAAAGAAACAGCAAAAAATACTGTTTACCCACAAGCATAAAGACATTACATATATTAGAAACCAGCACTTTCTAATTACTTTATTTTCCATATCACCAGACTGGGCCACAGCAACGCATGCACGCATGGCGGGGGACTGCTAGTAGGAAATATTTATTTATTTATTTATTTATTTATTTATTTATTTATTAATGCGCTTGTATACCGCTAATATCTCAGCCTAAATCGGCGACTCATTGCGGTTTACAACAGTTAAAAAACAATATTCAATTTAAAAGCATAAAACACATATACAATACAAGTTATTGGGCCACCAATAACAATCCCATGCATCTCGTAACTGAAATCGCAATCCAAAATTCGTCGTCCATGATTACCCATCCTTTAGTCATCAAAATTCGTTGCAACGGATTAACCGAATGCTTGTTTAAACATCCATGTCTTCAATCTTTTCCGAAACACCATCAGCGAAGGGGCTGATCGTACCTCTATGGGGAGGGTGTTCCAAAGCCGAGGGGCCACCACAGAAAAGGCCCTGTCTCTCGTTCCCACCAGCCGCACTTGTAGGAAAGAAAATATAGGAAAGAATAGGAGCAAGCCCAAAGACCATCCAGGCTAATGCCCTTTTGCTTTGATGCAGGGAAAAAGAGAGAGAGACAGGAAAGCAAATGCAACATCTAACACTTATGTTGTTGTTTATTAATGACTAGACCAGTGATGGGCAACCTTTTGAGCGTGGTGTGTCAAAATTTGCCAAAAAACTGAGCATAATTCAGGTGGTGTGTCACTTCAAGAAAAAAACCCATAATTTCGCAATATTTAGTTTAAATAACAAAAAAATATATAATTGAAATTCCCACTTTCCCTCTTATCATGTTGTTCTACCTCTCTTTATGTAAATAATATCCTTTTTGGAGTGTTTAATGAAAATACAATTTTAAAAACACAACAAAATATTATTTATTTTTAATTTAATTTAAATGTATTTCTAGCATTTAATATGCTACTTAATGTATTTCTAATAATAATAATAATAATAATAATAATAATAATGCAATAACAATACAGTAACATTGCAAAATAATATTTTGATACTTAATTTACCATTTCATTTAAGGCATATTAGCATATATTAAAAATATTTAAAATGCACTAAATTAAAATGCATTAAATTAAATGTCAAATTAAAATTCAATTTACCATTTCATTTAAGGCATTCTGAAATATTTGAGCAATATAGCAAAGTAGTATTAATCATTTAATTTAATTTAAATATGTAACTCCTTAATATTTAGGAAACATTGCAAAATAATATTTGTTTCCTTAATAATTAAATAAACCAATATTATTTTGCAATGTTACCTAAATATTAATAATAATTAAATATTTTTAAATTTGACATTTAATTTAATGCATTTTAATATTTGAATAATATAGCAAAGTAATAGTATTTATCATTCCGTTTAAATATGAAACTCCTTAATATTTAGGTAACATTGCAAAATAATAATTTCTTTCCTATTTATTTTTTAAAATGGCATAAAATAAATAAACAAATAATATCCGGCGGGCGCGTGTCAGTAGAAATGGCTACGCGTGTCAGTACTGACACGCGTGTCATAGGTTCGACATCATGGGACTAGACCGTAGGGAACGTGTATACAAACAAATATAAATACAATATAAAAGAGAAGCAATATAATAATAGTAATAATTAATAATACAAAATTAAAATTTAGATTAGATAAAATATTAGATAAAATGTAATTAGCTAGGAGCATTATTATTATTATTAATAATAATAATAATAATATCCCGCTTTTTCTGTCTGCATGGAGACTCAAAGCGGCTATGTATCCATTATTTTTGTTGTTGTTGTTGTTGTTGTTGTTGTTGTTGTTGTGTGTATTCATTCCCTACTTTTTGTCTACACAAGGAGACTCAAAGCAGCATCCCTATAGTAATCAAGTCTACAATCAATTTAGTGCCATGTTTTCATAGCTTTTCAAGGCAGCGCTCTTGCCCTGAGATTCATCCCCTCACGAAACGAAGAACTGGTCCGAATTTGCCTTCTGAAAGCCTTCCCATTGTCTCTATGCAGGTCCCTTGGAGGCTGGACCATGTATCCCAGAAGTGGAAATGATGCCCGGCGTGGGGGATCCGGGGGGCTTTGGGCTTCCAGTCTGTGCGGCCGAGAGGCGGTCCTGCTGGCCACACGTCCCTGTCGAATGCACCGAGACTGACCTGCAGAGGTTCTCCGTCCTGGACGAGATGGAGGCATCGCCCGCTCTATCCTTCCGGGATCCCGTCCCTGAAAGCGGGGAGCTGGCGGTAAGTTGCTTTTGGGTCACTAGCCTCAGATCGCATAGAAATCCAAAAGATGGAAGGGGACCCCAAAGGTCATCCAGCCCTCCCTCCCAACCGATGACCTCCCAGCCTCTGCTTGAAAACCCTCCAGAGAAATAAAAAGCACTCCACTGGACTTCCAGGGAGATTATATATCATTAGAGTCCAAAAAGGAACCCTGGAGGCCATCTAGTCAGGAGGACACAATCAAATCCCTCCTGACGATGGTCACCCAACCTCTGCTTGAAAACCCTCCAGAGAAATAAAGGACATCGAAATAGAATCCAAAGCTCACCAGCCTCCACTTGAAAGCCTTCAGAGAAGTAGAGGAGACTCCACTGGACTTCAAGGCGGTATATATACCACTAGAATCCATAGGGAACCCCAGAGGTCAACTAGCCAGGAGGACACAATCAAATCCCTCCTGACAGATGGTCATCCAACCTCTGCTTGAAAACCCTCCAGAGAAATAAAGGACATCGAAGCAGAAGTCAAAGATCACCCAGCCTCCACTTGAAAGCTTCCAGAGAAGTAGACTCCACTGGATTTCAAGGGAGACTATATTATACTAGAGTCCAAAGGGAACCCCAGAGGTCATCCCGTCCAACCTTCTTCTGCCGTGAAGGACATAGTCAAAGCCCTCCTGACAAATGATCGTCCAGCTTCTGCCTGAAACCCTCCAGAAAAATCAAGGCAACTCCACTGGACTTCAAGTCAGACTATATTGCACTAGGGTCCAAAGGGAACCGCAAAGACCATCCAGCCCAACCTTCTTCCACCATGACACAGAAATAAAGGAGATCCCACTGCAAGGTAGCCTATAGTAGTCTATTATAAAGTCCAAAGAGGACCCCAGAGGTCATCCAGCTTTCCCTCCCGATAGATGGCCATCCAGCCTCTGCTTAAGGCAGAGTGTTGTTGTTGTTGTTGTTGTTGTTGTTGTTGTTCTCCTCCTCCTCCTCCTAGACCTTCTTCACCTTCTCCTTCTTCTTCTGAGATGCAACAAATGTGGAGGGCTTCCTCTCTCTTCATCCTTTTCTCTTTCCTGATCCTTTAAATGCAGTGACAACCTTAAATCCATAACTCTCCCTTTTCCTTTGCCTAGATCTCCACATCGCCGCTTTGCAAACACATCAGACGGTAGAAGACGGCGGTTGCAGAGCTGCGTCTCGACTCGATGTCTCTCCTGCCATCAAGATGCCTTTTGGAAATAATACACAAGCATTATTTCCTTCTTAAGGAAAGAAAAACCCAGGGATTATTTTGAATGCCATCGATATCCAGATTTATTTCTGCCTCATTTCGGGGATGAAGATCTTGCACGCTCCAGCTCTCCGTTGTCTTGCTGCTGGGATGCAATTGATCTACCCAATGATCTTGAACCTTGTATTGATTTATTTGTTCCCTACTTTTGCTGAGGGTTCAAATGTCTGGTTTGCATCTGTTTCCCATTGTTGCAACCAAGTTGAATGGCTTGCAGTGGGTCTCTAATCTGTCTACATGAGATCTATTTTGTGCTGTTTTCGTTCCTGGATTAATCTTGATGCTGTTTTTGGAAACAGATGGAAGACAATTGCATTTTGCACCAGCTTTCCATTGTCATCAGAAAGCAAGAGCAAATACTGAATCATAGAAATTGATCTGTCTTCCTCAAAAATACACCTTACCAATGGATGTGTTTTCATAGATCAACCTTGAACTGAACTGGTTTTCAAGCAGACAAATGGATTTCAGGTTGATTTGTTTCTACATATTTTTCCAGCCCTTCTGTCATCCTATGGAAAAATTTCCAGGTTTAGGAAAAGAAGGTCTATCTCTTTCAAAATAAACTTTTCCTCCATTTGAGGAAAGTATGATCAACTTTTTGGAACACTTTAAAGGGAATTTTTATCGTATTAATAATACTTTTGACATTGATAAGTGTTTGTTTACAAGTGTGACTTTGATCTCTTGCTTTTGACATTTGGGGACTTGAATGGGGAGAAAGCACTGCTGTATTTTGCCATTTTTCTGCTTATGTAGATTGAGTTGATTTTACTGAGGAATGTGATTTTTTAAAAAATAATTGCTCAAAGGTTAGGAGAGAAAGGATTTGCAGAGTTGCAAGAAGCTGGAAAAGTTGCTGCAAAGATTTGCAAACTTGCAAGAAGTTGGAGAAGTTGCTGCAAAGATTTGCAAACTTGCAAGAAGTTGGAGAAGTTGCTGCAAAGATTTGCAGAGTTGCAAAAATTTGGAGAAGTTACTACAAAGATTTGCAAATTTGCAAGAAGTTGGAAAAGTTGCTGCAAAGATTTGCAGAATTGCAAAAAGTTGGAGAAGTTACTACAAAGATTTGCAAATTTGCAATAAGTTGGAAAAGTTGCTGCAAAGATTTGCAGAGTTGCAAGAAGTTGGAAAAGTTGCTGCAACGAGTTGCGGAGTTGCAAAAAGTTGACTAAAATGGCTCAAATTAGAAAAGATGTCTAAAAAAGTCTTGCAAGGGTGTTTCCTTTAGTAAAAAATTGAGGCAGTGCAGATGTGACTTCCCCTCCCCCCAAAAGTCATGTCAGCTACAAATGCTGTGCAAATGGTCCTAAATGCTGGCTTTCCTATCCATCTCAATAGTTGCAGTGGCTTCCTATGTCCCTACCCACAGAGTTGGAATATCTGTGCATTTATGTATATATCCATGGCTCCATTCTCTCTTTAATTTGAATGTGAGCGCTGCTTTGTCCTCCCTGTTTCCTGTGCAAGCCATGACTTCATCCCTCCCTTTTCCGGGGTTCCTCTTTGCATGGATTGAAGCCTCCCTCTTTGCACAATGCTATGAATGGCTCCTATTGCAGCATCCATTGAGTCCCAGACTTAAGCGTGGCTTCAGTGCCGAGACACAAAAGGCTTCCGGCTTTAGCTTTTGGGCCTCATTTGCATCTTCCATTGAGAGAAATATAAACCCCCGTTACACATTTCGTCCGGGTTTTTTAAATTGAATTTTCCTTGCAAGTAAAGAAGTGTGGTCAACTATTGCTTTACCCCAATATATTTATCACAAATTTGCATCAAGAGGGTTTATCGTTCATTGGGAAATATAAACCCTTTTGCACATTTTGTCTGGTTATTTCTAATTGAATTTTCCTTGCAAGCAAAGAAGTGTGCCAATATATATATATTCCTTCATAGGCTTATATGTATGTGTGTGTGTGTGTGTGTGTGTGTGTGTATATATATACACACACATACATACACACATACACATATGTGTGTATATATACACACACACATATAGACATGTGTGTGTGTGTGTATGTATGTATATGTGTGTGTGTGTATATATATATATATATATCGCCTATGAAATAAATCTATGATATGGGAATCTCATGGGTGTTGTAGTGAATCATAGAATTAGGCTGAACCTACACTGCCCTATATCCGAGGATCTGACCCCAGATGATCTGGGGTCAGGTCATCTGGGGATTCTATGAGTCTACACTGCCATCTACTGGATTCTATGAGTCTACACTGCCATGTAATCCAATTCAAAGAAGATAATCTGGATTTTCTATGGTGGTGTTGAAGGGGGCCTCATCTAATCCAGTTCGAAGTAGATAAATCTGGATTGTCTGCTTTATTATCACTTGGGTTATATGGCAGGGTCGAAAGGGCCACGGTTCCCATTGTGATGAAGATCTTTTTGTTGCTTGGAGTCAACTTCTCTTGGTTTGCAAACTGATGAATTCAATGCACTGGCAACTTGATCTCCAACTGTCCCTAGGGCACTGAACGCGGCTTTTCTGTTTTTTTTTTTTAAATGAGGTTTAATATGCTTTTTCTAGCTTTTTGATCATAAACAAATAAGACGCATTAACTCTCCCAAGGTGCTGAAACTCTTCCAAGTTTAGGGACCAGCACCTTGGAGAGCTCCCCCCTTCCCTTGAAGGAACAGGAAGGCCTTGCGTTTTCTCAATGATTTCGAATTCAGTTGCAATCAAATTGGATAGTCTTTCTTTGCAGCCTCATCAAAGCAGAACTTTGCATTTGGTCAGCGTTTAGGAGAAGGTCCATTTTGGCGTCACTGAACTCGGTGGTTTCTCTTTTATTTCAAACTGTGATCCCTTTCATAGGATGCGGTTGCAGATTTGCTGCTCTCTAAGGCTTCCTTTCTCGAGCTGTGAACGAAAACCCTGTGTATCAAAGCCTAGCAACCTGAATGACTGTGAAATGGCAAAATACACACGTACATATATACACACACATACAGACATATACATACACACCCACATATATAAAATATACATTCATCTATACACACATAGACATATATACATACATATGTACACATTTATACATACACATGCAGACACACATAATTATATACACAGACATAAATGCATACACATATGTACATACACATACATACACACAGATATAAATATATATACATTCAACTACACACACATATACATACATATGTACACATTCATACATACACATGCAGACACACATATACACAGACATAAATGCATGCACATATGTACATACACATATATACCCACAAGTATAAATATATAAACTGCATATACGCACATACACATACATATGTACACATTCATACATACATATGCAGACATACATATATACACATATAATTATATACACATACATAAATGCATACACATTCATACACATATATACCCACAGATATACGTATGTACATATACAAACACATTCATGTATACACACACACACATATATATATATATATATATATATATATATATATACTTACATGGACACATACCTATGTACATATACATGCACATATGCTTGTATACACATACATGTATCCACACAAACATATAAACATACCTACATATATACATACACACATATATACACACAATCATACATATATACACATACATACATGTGCATGCATATGCATACGTGTATACACACATACATATATGCACATATATACACATCATACATACATATATGCACATACACACACACACACATAAATGCATGTTCTACATCAGTCCCATTTGGACTGAGCATTTGGAAGGGATCCCTGAACTGACTTTCCTATTAATCTATGCAGCCCAGGCATGCATATATTTATTCTTTTTGGCAGAAGGCTGAGAAAGGCTTTTTAGAAACAGCCTTGATGTTTACAATGGACTCGCAACCATTTCCTCCTCGAGCTACAACACTTTGCAACGTATCTGCATTAACTTTTGCTGACAGTTTTTCTGGCCAGTCTCTTGGAGAAAGGATTGTGTCGGATCTTCTTCCCGGAAAGGGCTGCGCTTCTGGCCTTTCACCAAGTCGGGATTGCTCTTCTGGTTGTTTTTAATGATCTCCTGTGTTTTGTTTGGTTTCTTGGGTCTTGGGCATTGATTTCCCAGGGGAAAAAAGATGCCAGGTTTAATTTGCAAACTTTCCATGTGTGTTGAATGTATTTTTATTTCGTGAGTCCAATAATATTATTTCTACTTGACTTTTGTATTTGCATTTCATTGGAAGGAATAAAACATTTTGTATTAAAACGCATCCCGTTTCCTATCTCCATGGTCTTAAAATATTTGGAAATATCCCCAGGACAAGGTTTGTTTGCCTTTTTATACACATTTTACCATCATCATCAACATCATTGTTAGATTATTGTTATTATATTTGTTATTATTATATTTGTTATAGTTATTTATTGTTATATTTATTATGTGATATCATGATTATTTATTTATAATATATTATTATATTTATTATATGATTTTTGTAATATATTTACTATTTTTAATATATTTATGTATTGCTATATTTATTTTAATATATTATTTATTTATTTATTTTAATATATTCATTATTATATTAATCATATATTTTATAATATATTTTTATTACTTTTAATATAGCTATGTATTGCTATATTTATTATTTATTCATTTTAATATATTTATTTTTATATTTATTATACATTTTAATAATATATTTATTATTACTATTAATATATCTATGTCTTGCTATATTAATTTATTTATTTTAATATATTCATTATTATAGTAATCATATATTTTATAATATATTTTTATTACTTTTAATATATTTATGCGTCGCTATATTTATTTATTTTAATATATTATTATATTTATTATATTTTTATTACTCTTAATATATTTATGCATTGCTACATTTATTTATTTTAATATATTATTATATTTATTATGTTATATTTTAATATATTTATGCATTGCTATATTTGTTTTAATATATTATTATATTGATTATATTTTTATTTTAATATATTTATGTATTGTCATATTTATTATTTGTTTGTTTTAATATATTTATTATTATATGTATTATAGTATATATTTTTATAATATATTTTATTACTTTTCATATATTTTTGCATTGCTATATTTATTATTTAAAAATATATTATTTTATATATTTACGTAGTGCTGTATTTATTATTATATCTATTATTTTAATATTATTATTATATCTATTATTTTAATATAATAATATATTTATTATTATATTTATTTTTAATATACTTATTATTATATCTATTATTTTAATATATTTATTATTTTAATATATTTATTATTTTAATATACTTATTATTATATCTATTATTTTAATATATTTATAATAATAAGCTATTATTTATTATTTTAATATATTTATTATTTTAATATATTTATTATTATATCTATTATTTTAATATACTTATTATATCTATTATTTTAATATATCTATTATTTTAATATATTTATTATTATAGCTATTATTTATTATTTTAATATATTTATTATTATATCTATTATTTTAATATACTTATTATTATATTTATTTTTAATATACTTATTATTATATCTATTATTTTAATATATTTATTATTATAGCTATTATTTATTATTTTAATATATTTATTATTTTAATATATTTATTATTATATTTATTTATTTCAATATACTTATTATTATATTTATTTATTTTAATATACTTATTATTATATTTATTTATTATTTTAATATATTTATTACACTTATATCTATTCTGTTCTACCATCTCAAAGCTCCCTGCTTGAGCGGTGATGGCACGATCATCAGCATAGATGAAGCTCATAGAGATAGATCCCAAAGCCCTTGGGTGTCCCTGTCCCCTCCCTCTTACGTCATCGCCATCGCGGCATGCGATAGGTCCGTGGGCGGGGTTTCAAAAGGTAGACTCAGCCAATCACCGCGGACGCTCACCAGGAAAGACACGCCCCCCTCCTCCGGGGTTTCTTTCCCGGTTGCCAAGGCGACGGAGAAGGCGGGGTTTGTGGCTAGCGTCATCACGCCGCGCGGCGTGAGCGGTGACGTCACCCCTTGCGTCCACGTCGCCTCCAAGATGGCGGCGGCCGAGGAAACGTCGCCTGGAGCCGAAGCAGGCCCCAAGCAGGCCCCGATGGTGGTGAGCCCCGCCCAGGACACTATTAGATCCCATTATTATTATTATATTGTGATCATAATTATGACAATAATACTGTGCTTGCTGTGAGTTTTCTTGGCTGTGTGGCCAATATGTTCCAGAAGCATTCTCTCCTGACGTTTCGCCCACATCTCTGGCAGGGATGCTCAGAGGTTGTCAGGTCTGTTGGAACTAGGAAAAAGGGGTTTATATCCCTGTGGAATGATGTGGGAGAAAGGAAGAACTCTTTATCTGTTTGAAGCAAGTGTGGATGTTGCAATTAACCTCCTTGGTTAGCACTGAATGGCCTTGCAGCTTCAAAGCCTGGCTGGTTGCTGCCTGGAGGCATCCTTTGTCGGGAGGTGTTAGCTGGCCCTGATTGCAGCTTCAAAGCCTGGCTGGTTGCTGCCTGGAGGCATCCTTTGTCGGGAGGTGTTAGCTGGCCCTGATTGTCTCCTGTCTGGAATTCCCCTGTTTTCTGAGTGTTGTTCTTTATTTACTGTCCTGATTTTAGAGTGTTCTTAATACTAGTAGACACATTTTTGTTGAATTTCATGGTTTCCTCCTTTCTGTTGCAATTGTCCACATGCTTGTGGTTTTCAGTGGCTTCTCTGACTCGGTGGTTGCAGACATGAGTTCTTTATGCCACCCTGGACATCATTCCAATTGCCTCGTTCCCAACAGACCCCTCAACCTCTGAGCATGCCTGCCATAGGTGTGGGCGAAATGTTAGGAGAGAATGCTTCTGGAACATGGCCAGGCAGCCCGAAAAACTCACAGCAGCACAGTGATTCCAGCCATCAAATCCTTCAACAACACATAATAATAATAATAATAATAATAATAATAATAATAATAATAAATTATATAATATTATAATTGCATTACATTCTTATATTACTAGATATATTATTAATTTATTATATGATATTACATTTTATGTTTATTATGTATTTTATATCTGTTAGTATATTGTAATATAGTGGTATTATGATATATTATTATATTTATTATTATATATATTGTCGATCCAGCCATAGACTCAACTCATCCAGGTCAAAGCAGATAATCTCAATGCAAAAACCTGGATTATATGGCAGTGTATACACATCTCACCCAGTTCAAAGAAGAATGTGGATTATTTTCTTTGGTCATCTGGATTATATGGCAGTGTAGAAGGGGCCTCAGGAGCAAAGAGCTGTTATTGGTTTCTTGCCTGGCAGATGTAGAGCTGCCTCAGTCCATAGTTGTTGGGTGCCTTGCTTTAAAGCTGGTTGAAAATGCTCAGTTTGCAGGCCTGGCGGACGTCTCGATCTCAGAGGACATCCCCGTGGAGGGAGAGATCACGGTCCCGGTGGGCGCCCGCTCTCCCGAGGAAGACCCCTCCACGCTGGACGAGCCTGTCAAGGACACCATTGTGAGTGGAAGGGGGCGTGTGTGGACTTTAGAGGGGAGTCAAGGCCATAACACGGTTTCTTCAGGCGAGCACCCGTTTCTGTGTTGTTAATTGGCATGAGCTGGAAAAAGCTGCATTTCAATAAATTTATTTGTTTGTTTTTAAACTTGATTTATTCCCCACAAGAACTCAAGGCAGCTAACAATCCCACACCTTGGTCGTAGTTTAAAACAGGGGTCCACAAACGTTTTAAACAGAGGGCCAGAACACAGTCCCTCAAACAGTTGGAGGGCGAGATTATAATTTGAAAAAAAAAAAATCATGAATTCCTATGCACTTCACATATCTTATTTGTAGTGCAAAATAACTTTAAAATAATACAATAATTAAAATGAAAAACAATTTTAACAAATATAAACTTATTCGTATTTCAATGGGAAGTGTGGGCCTGCTTTTGGCTGATGAGATAGGATTGTTGTTGTTGTGTGTGCTTTCAAGTCGTTTCAGACTTAGGTTGACCCTGAGCAAGGGCCGGGTAAATGACCTTGGAGGGCCGCATCCGGCCCCCGGGCCTTAGTTTGAGGATCCCTGGTTTAAAACAAAGAGCGGTACAAAAGTTAAACAAACTATTAAATAACACACTACAATTAAGGTAAAAACACATTAAAATATAATAAATAGTCTTTCCCAGCAGCATGCCCCATATTTTTCCCCGAATGCACACAGAAGAAGGTCCCAGATGTCTTCATGAACAAGATGGCAGCTCTGAGGAGCTTTGAAGCTCTTGTCTAGGAATTTGAAGTGCTGTCGACCTTTTGCAAGTTTTGGTTGCAATCAGATTTGCATTGAGGGAGGTTGAATCCATTTGGCTGTTTCTTTTTCACTGGGAGAAAAACTGGAACCCTCTCGGTCAGTTCCTCGCTTGCTGTTGTGTGACTATAAGCCAGTTTTTGCACTTTATTAATGATCTAGGATTGTCTGCACTTCCCATCCCTCTCCAAAAACTATCCTAGTCATATTTCACCTGTTCATGCTCAGCATTATCTTTAGAATTTTAATTATTACATTTGGCCCAGCCATAGGTTTTTTAAACGTCGTTGTGTTATTGTTAATGTTCATTGCTTATTTTTTGTTATGAGTTTTATTTTATTGCTTGTATTATTATTATTGTTTGTATTACTGATGTATTGTGGGCTTGGCCTCATGTAAGCCGCACCGAGTCCCCGAGTAGCGGGGTATAAATAAAGATGATGATGATGATGATGATGATGATGATGATGATTGACTTGTGGTGACCCTAAGGCAGGATATATTTAGAGGGGTTTTGCTTTTGCCTTCCTCTCTCTCTCTCCCTTTCACTCTATCTACCAACATTGATCTCTGTCAACCTATCTGTCTGTCAACCTACCTATTTTTATCTCTATCTACCTACCTACCCTTATCTTTTATCTATTTATCTACCTACTTTTATCTCTGTCTATCTATCTATCTATCTATCTATCTATCTATCTATCTATCTATCTATCTATCTATCTATCTATCTATCTCCCTATCTCCCTACCTCTATCTTTATCTCCCTACCTTTATCTCTATCCATCTACTTTTATCTTTATCTATCTATTTATCTACTTACTTCCCTACCTTTATCTCTATATTTCTGTCTTTCTACCTACCTTTAACTCTATTTCCTTACCTTTATTTATTATTTATTTGATGCATTTATTAACCGCCATTCTCAGCCCCTTAGGGCGACTCATGGCGGTGTACACACATATAAAAACAATTTACAAAAAGGCAATATCAACAGCATATAAACTACATAACAATTACAAAAACTACACTAAAAATCCGCTTCGTCTCATAGTGGAATCATAACCCATCTCATATTCCTTATTCCATTCCGATCATCTTTACCGTATTAATAGAGCACTTAATTGAATGCCTTCTCGAACAGCCATGTCTTAAGGCTTTTTCGGAAGGACATGAGGGAGGGCGCCTGTCTGATGTCTGCAGGGAGAGTGTTCCACAGCCGGGGGGCCACCACCGAGAAGGCCCTCTCCCTCGTCCCCGCCAGTCGTGCCTGTGAGGCAGGCGGGATCGAGAGAAGGGCCTCCCCAGACGATCTCAAGGTCCTCGTGGGCTCATAGGCCAAGATGCGGTCCGAAAGGTATTTTGGGCCGGAACCGTTTAGGGCTTTGTAGGCCAAAACCAGCACCTTAAATTGGGCCCGGTAGCAAATCGGCAGCCAATGGAGCTGGGACAACAAGGGCGTTGTATGCACCCTGCCCCCCGCTCCAGTTAGTAACATGGCTGCCGCGCGCTGAACCAGCTGAAGCTTCCGGGCCGTCTTCAAGGGCAGCCCCACGTAGAGAGCGTTGCAGTAGTCAAGGCGGGATGTGACCAGAGCGTGTACCACCGTGGCCAAGTCAGACTTCCCGAGATACGGGCGCAGCTGGCGCACGAGCCTGAGCTGTGCAAATGCTCCCCTGGTCACCGCTGAAACCTGGGGATCCAGGCTCAACGATGAATCCAGGATCACACCCAAGCTGCGAACCTGCGCCTTCAAGGGGAGTGCGACCCCATCCAGCACAGGCTGTAACCCTATACCCTGTTCGGCCTTGCGACTGACCAGGAGTACCTCTGTCTTGTCTGGATTTAATTTCAGTTTGTTCGCCCTCATCCAGACCATTACAGCGGCCAGGCACCGGTTCAGGACCTCGACAGCCTCCTTAGTAGCAGGTGGAAAGGAGTGACAGAGTTGGACATCATCTGCGTACAGATGACACCGCACCCCGAAACTCCGGATGATCTCACCCAGCGGCTTCATGTAGATATTAAACAGCATGGGGGACAGTATGGAACCCTGTGGAACCCCACAAGTCAAAGGTTGTGGTGTAGAACAGGAGTCCCCCAATAACACCTTCTGGGTGCGTCCTCCAGAAATGACTGGAGCCACTGCAAAGCAATGCCCCCAAGGCCCATTTCCGCAAGGCGCCCCAGAAGGATACCGTGGTCGACGGTATCGAAGGCCGCTGAGAGGTCCAGGAGCACCAACAGGGACACACTCCCCCTGTCTAGCTCCCGGCGCAGATCATCCACTAAGGCGACCAAGACCGTCTCGGTACCATGTCCCGGTCTGAAACCAGACTGTGCCGGATCCAGATAATCCGTGTCTCAAGAATACCTGGAGTTGTGAGGCCACCACACGTTCCAAGACTTTGCCCAAGAAGGGGAGATTGGAAACTGGCCGATAGTTGTCGAATTTAGTGGGGTCCAGTGATGGTTTCTTCAACAGCGGTTTTATTATAGCTTGTTTTGCTCGCTGGAATCTTGCCTTCCCGAAGGGAGGCATTCACCACCACTGTTACCCACTCAGCCAAACCCCCTCTGGCCTCCCTTAGAAGCCAGGATGGGCAGGGGTCTAGGATGGACGTGGTGGGCTTCATTCCTCCAAGTATCTTGTCCACATCCTCGGGTTTCACAAACTGAAAAGAATCCATCAAAATAGGACAAGCAGGTGCTCTTGTTACATCCTCGGAGACTGCATTTAACGCGGCGTCCAGCTCAGAACGGATCAAGGCGACTTTGTCTGCAAAGAACCGAGCAAATGCTTCACAGCGCGTGACCGAATTGTCAGGGCTCCCGTCTGAGGTGGCGGGAGTTAAAAGACCTCTGACAATCCGAAACAACTCCGCCGGACGGTTCTTTGCAGACGCAATAGTGGCCGCAAAGAAAGTTTTCTTTGCGGCCTTTATTGCCGCGGCATATGCCCTAAGAAAGGACACAAACCGTGCTCGATTTGACTCGCTCGGATCCGAGCGCCACACGCTCTCTAGTTCCCTCTTCCTTCGCTTCATCACTGCCAGCTCCTCAGTAAACCAAGGGGCTGGTTTAGCTCGGCTACTTGAGAGGGGACGTTCCGGAGCAATCATGTCAATAGCCCTGGCCATCTCCCCATTCCAGAGAGCGACCAAGGCTTCGACATGATCACCTACCGAGGTGGCGGGGAAATCCCCAAGAGCCGTCAGGAATCCATTTGGATCCATAAGCCTCCTGGGGCGGACCATCTTAATGGGTCCTCCACCTTTGCAGAGGTTAGGGGGCGCAGTGAGCCTAAATCTGATCAGGAAGTGGTCAGTCCATGGCAACGGAGAGATGGACAACTCCTCCACACCGCCACCCTGCTCCCATCCCTGGCAGAAAACCAAGTCCAATGTATGTCC
>NW_026844478.1:1248113-1278113 GCF_025583915.1 Anolis sagrei ordinatus | reverse complement strand
TGATAAAAGGAAGAAGTTTGCATACCGACATTCCCGGAATCCCACTTTTTGCCACTTTCCGTCAGTCGCTGCAATACAAGGTCTAGGTTTTGATGACAAGGGTATGCTGATGTTCCGCCATGAAGGATGGACAAAATGAGCGGAAATGAGGGCAGATTTATTTCTGTTTTCTTCTTAAATAAACTCCAGGGAGGTGTCCTTTTGCCACTTTGCGTTCTAAGGAATATTGCCTTATTTTAAGCCATTGTCGGCTTTTGATTTGGAGAGCTTTTGGATGCTGTTCGGCCTAGAAAATTAGTTCGAGGGACTTGTTCTTTTTGCCCTTTCGTTCCCTTTCGGTTGCTCATCCAAACGAGAACAAGATTCACTTAATGTATTGTCGAAGGCTTTCATGGCCGGAATCACTTTGTTGTTGTAGGTTTTTCCGGGCTATATGGCCATGTTCTAGAGGCATTCTCTCCTGACGTTTCGCCTGCATCTATTGCAAGCATCCTCAGAGGTCTGTTGGAACTAGGAAAAAGGGTTTATATATCTGTGGAATGACCAAAGGACTCTTGTCTGCTGGAGCTAGGGGTGAAGGTTTCAACTGACCTCCTTGAATTAGCATATAATGGGCTGACTGTGCCTGGGGGAATCTTTTGTTGAGAGATAATTTGATGTGCCTGATTGTTTACTCTCTGTTGTTTTGCTGTTGAACAAACAACAAAATCTGGCTACCAGTATTAAAAAAACTTAAAAATTACAACAGCAAAACAACAGAGAGTAAACAAGCAGGCACATCAAACCACCTCTCAAAGAAAGATTCCCCCAGGCACTGCCAGGCCATCCAATGCTAATCAAAGTGGTCAGTTGAAACAGTCACACCTAGCTCCAGCAGAAAAGAGTCCTTTGTCCCACCCTGGTCATTCCACAGATATATAAACCCTTTTTTCTATTTCCAACAGACCTCACTCCCTCTGAGGATGCTTGCCATAGATGCAGGCGAAACGTCAGGAGAAAATGTCTCTAGACCATGGCCATATAGCCTGGAAAAACCTACAACAAACCAGTGATTCCGGCCATGAAAGCCTTCGACAATAAAAGATTCACTTACTTTGCGCTTAGCACATTCAAGGGCTTTGCTCAGAGCATGAATACTCCGATGCTTTCGGTATGTTTGGTTGTTTGGTTGATCCATTTGTGGAGGATTTTCCCCGTGTCAGACTGTAGGATCTAAATAGCAATATTAAATAACCACTCACAAGCCAGCTTGCTTTGAAATGGATATATTGCTTGTATCTCTGCAGCAAAGAAAGACGCTACTGACTTTTTCCCACCACCACTCCCTTTTATACACCTTTCCTGCCCATTTCCTGCTCTTCTCACTTTCCTCATTAGAACTTGTTGCTTCACAAGTTCCATAACATGGTTTCTAGCTCCTCTGCTGGCTTCAGAATGTCACAGAGAGAATTGATTCAGTCAGGATGTCACGGAGGGAATTTGTGATGTCTTCATGCCGTCAGAAATTGACTCCTCACACCTCATTCTTTGGAGCAAAACTGCTTGCTTTGGATTGGTTTTCTTGGCTGATTTGGATATCTAGGCCCTGCGATACCAGCTTGGAGTTTAGGAAACCAATATATCATACATGTAGAGACAAGAGATTCCCATAACAGAGCGATGCCTAAATGCTTTTTGTTTCTTTTCGAGTTCTTTTGGAGTTGCAGAAATGACAGGATTTCCAGAGGAAAACACAACACTTTTTGGCCAAGAGATTGAATCCTTTTTTGCAACGACTTGATTTCATTGATTTTATCGTTGTTAGTTTTCCAATTGATCACTCTCCCTGATATATTCAGCTGCAAAACATGGCTTGGGTTTCGATGACAAGGGTGTGCTGATGTTCCTCCGTGAAGGCTGGACGAAACGAGTGGAAACGAGGGCAGATTTATTCGTTTCTCCAACTCCGGGGATGTTTTCCTGACCCGAAAACAACACTAAATACATACGACAGTTGGCTTTGTCCCAGGGGATGATTCTTCTGCTGCAGAAGTCCTTTGGAATTTTATTTTGTTTCTTGTCATTGGTCTTGTGTATATATATAATATATATATATATATAACTTTACCTCTACTTGATATATGTGTGTATGTGTTTTGGGGGAAATGAAACCTGTAAATTATTTAATTGTAAATTTTTGTAAATTAAAAAGAGGCTGAAGGAGTTCATGCAGAAACATTTTGGTCAATCGTCCTTCCTCGCCGTTGCTTTCTTGATTCGGATATCTAAAGGCTTGGTATTGCGAGAGGCTTTAGGGCTGTAAAGAAATGGACAGGTGATTCCTTGAACTTAAGACTCACGCTTCATACGTGTATTTAAATATATTTAAATACATACAACCTTCCGAGAAACACATATATTCCTGGGTTGTTGTAGGTTTTTTCGGGCTATATGGCCACGTTCTAGAGGCATTCTCTCCTGACGTTTCGCCTGCATCTATGGCAAGCATCCTCAGAGGTAGTGAGGTCTGTTGGAACTAGGAAAATGGGTTTATATATCTGTGGAATGATGACCAGGGTGGGACAAAGGGCTCTTGTCTGCTGGAGCTAGGGATGAATGTTTCGACTGACCAGCTTGATTAGCATATAATGACCTGCCAGTGCCTGGAGCAATCTTTTGTTGAGAGGTGATTAGATGTCCTTGTTTGTTTCCTCTCTGTTGTTGTGCTGTTGTAATTTTAGAGATTTTTTTTAATACTGGTAGCCAGATTTTGTTCATTTTCATGGTTTCCTCCTTTCTGTTGAAATTGTCCACATACATGCTTATGGATTTCAATGGCCTCTCTGTGTGGTCTGACATGGTGGTTGTGAGAGTGGTCCAGCATTTCTGTGTTCTCCAATAATATGCTGTGTCCAGTTTGATTCATCAGGTGCTCTGCTATGGCTGACTTCTCTGGTTGAAGGAGTCTGCAGTGCCTTTCATGTTCCTTGATTCATGTTTGGGTGCTAATCACGCTAATCACATCTAATCACATCTCAACAAAAGATTGCCCCAGGCACTGTCAGGCTATCAAATGCTAATCAAGGTGGTCGGTTGAAACATTCCCACCTAGCTCCAGCAGACAAGAGTCCTTTGTCCCACCCTGGTCATTCCACAGATATATAAACCCTTTTTCCTAGTTCCAACAGGCCTCACTACCTCTGAGGATGCTTGCCATAGATGCAGGCAAAATGTCAGGAGAGAATGCCTCTAGATCATGGCCATATAGCCCGAAAAAACCTACAACAACCCAGTGATTCCAGCCATGAAAACCTTCGACAATACATATATTCCTGTCTTGGCCACAAGAGGGCATCATCGCCCTAAAACTTTAGTTTGTTGACAAGCCTTTTCATAAAACCCATGCCTTGATCACAAGGAAAACTGGTGAGATTTATGATGTGCGTTACAAAAGGATTCCCAGCAGGAATTTAGGGATTTTATGCCCATTGTATGCGATCTTTATTGCAACACTGCTTCTATTCTGATGCACAATTGCTACAAGAAATATACACACATACATACATAGAGGTGCGTGTGTATATATATATATATATGCATATATATATATATGTATGTATGTATGTATATGAATGCTTTATTTATATGTGTGCTGGTACAGCTGTACTAGAAGCTCCCATTTTGTTTGCTTTGCCTCTGAGGATGCTTGCCATAGATGCAGGCGAAACGTCAGGAGAAATGCCTCTAGAACATGGCTCTATAGCCCGAAAAAACCCACAAGAACCTAGTGATTCCAGCCATGAAAGCCTTCGACAATACATTTTGCATTGAATGTTTGTTATAGTCCCAAATTTCAGGGACTCTGTAGATAGGTGGCTTCTTTTGGCTGCAATCATAGGGCAAGCCACCTGTCAATTATCGTTAGGTCTCCTGGTCCCGCCCCTTTTTGAGTTTTGGAGGGAATAGGAGCCTTTTTGAGTCAGTTCTCACAGAGAAGCCTTTCACACAGGACATAAAACCAAGAGCTCCTGTAGAAAGCTTCGTCTTCTACGGCTTGGCCGGGAAGATATACAACCTACAGCTTGGCCGGGGTTGTACAGTCCCACAGCTTGGCCGAGGATCATACAGCCTTACAGCTCCTTTGCTGAAGGACTTCAGCCAGCCATCACAGAAACCTGAACTCCTTCTTTTCCGCTGGAAGTCTACAAATCTCTGCTTGGTAAGGGTCGCTCGCGGAAGCCAGACACAGTTGGTACCGGGTGCAGGGGCTCCACATCAACAGAAGCAAGTACAGATTGCCCAGATTAGAAGTTAAGGATTTCCCCATTAGTTAATTACAGTTATGAAGATAGTGCCTGTTCCCTGTGGACAAGATTGAGAGAGAGCCAATAGACTATTAAGAAAGCCTTAAAGTATTTGTTTGTTTTCATTAATAAAGAACTTTGTTGGACTTACTTTAAGCCTCTAAAGACTCTGTTTTAAGGAAATCCAAAGGCCTTTAATCTGAGGCAGCCCCGGCGTCCCGTTGGGCACACGGAATTTATGTCCTGTCTACAGCCTTATGCACAGGCCCAGTGTGCAACAGCACAGTATGCAATATTATCAGTATTATATATATATATTATTATATTACAATATTATATATCATATTGTATTATTAGTAGTATTATATTGTATTACATCTCACAGTCATATCTATAGCTGGATGGCCATCTGTTGGGAGGGGTCGGATTGTGCCTTCATAGCAGGAGGTTGGACTGGAGGGCCCTTGGGTTCTCTCCCAATCTATGATTGTGTGATATAGCTATTCTATATGTAGATATTTTTCCAGTCATGTATCAATCAGCCTTATCTATCAGGACTATTCCCAATCCGCAATCGGACAGGAAGGATGGAGGGATGGGGCAGGCCTCCAAATTGTGCCTTTCTCCTTCCCTAATCACTTTCACACCTGCTGTCTTGTTGTATTAAACAACAACAACATCCAGTTTTTGTTTAATTCCCCCAAAGGCAATTGAAACATGCAGGTTGCTTCCTCTGTTTGCATCCACACCGGAGTAGATTCAGAGATCATATTTTGCCTCTCGGTCATATAAGAGTTGAAGAGGAGGAGTTGATCAGGTTTCCATAACTTCCTTGCTTGCTTGCCTCTAGCCTTCCTTCCAACCTTCATTCCTCCTTACCTTCCGTCTTCCCTCTCTCCTTCCTTCCTTCCAACCTTCCTCTTCCTTTGTTTCTTTCTTTCCTCTGTCCTTCCTGCCCTCTTCCTTCTCCTTTCCTTCCTTATTTCCCTCTTTGCTTCCCTCTTTCATTCCTTCTTTCCTTCTCCTTTCCTCCCAACCTTCATTCTTCCTTACCTTCCCTCTTCCTTCCTTCCTTCCTTCCTTCCTTCCTTCCTTCCTTCCTTCCTTCCTTCCTTCCTTTCTCCCTTCCTTTTCCTTCATTTCTTCCTTTCCTCTGTCCCTCCTTCCCTCTTCCTTCTCTTCCTTCTTTCCTTCTTTCTTCCTTTCTCCTCTTTCTTTCCTTCCTTCCTTTCTTCCCTCTCCTTCTTTCCTTTCCCTTCCTTTCCTTTTCCTCCCTTTCCTTCCTTCCCTCCCTCCCCCTCTCTTTCTCCTTCCTTCTCTTCCTTCCTTCTCCTTCCTTCCTTCTTCCTTCCTTTCCTTCCTTCCTTCTTCCTTCCTTCCTCCTCTCCCTCCATCCCTCCCTCCCTCCTCTCCTTCTTCCTCCTCCCTTCTCTTCCTCCCTCTTTCCTTCCCCTTCCCTCCCCTCCCTCCCTCCCTTCCTCCCCCCTCTTCTTCTTCCCTTTCCTTCTCCCTCTTCCCCCTTCTCCTTCTTCTTTCATTTCTTCCTTTTTCTTCCTTCTTCTTTCTTTCTTCTTCCTCCCTCCCTCCCTTCTCCTTATTTCCTTCCCACCCTACTTAGTTCCTTCCTTTTCCTTCCCCTTCCTTCCTCCCTCCCTCCCCTTCCTCCTTCCATCCCCCTCCCTTTTCATTCCTTCCTTCTTTCCTTCCTCTCTCCTTCCTTCCTTCCTTCCTTTGCTCCCTCCCTCCCTCCTTTTCTTCCTTCCTTCCTGGTGGCAGAGGAGGAAGAGCTTGTCATCCAACTCAGTGGGGCCCTCCCTCCCTTCCTTCCCTCCCTTGCCCCTCCCTGGGCCTCCCCTTCCCTCGTGGTCTGCATGCAATACGTGGCGCATGTGAACCGCCTGCTCCTGGCTCAAGTTATTTCCGTCCCACACATGGCATTCCTTTCCTCCCACAACTCACCACAGCCTATAGATAGAGATTCAGGCCTGGGCAAACTTCTGCCCTCCAAGTGTTTTGGACTCCAACTCCCACAATTCCTAACAGCCTACCGGCTGTTAGGAATTGTGGGAGTTGGAGTCCAAATCACCTGTAGGGCGGGTGGTCCAAAGTTGGGAAGAAAAGCTTCTTTATGAGAGGCTTGGTTAGCAGTGCCAGCAGCGCATTCAGTGGAAGGTCCAGGCCGCCCAACAAGCGCATGCTTCCTCCTCTTTGGCCGAGGCTGAAAGGGCTGCTGGCCCGGCCTTTGGCTCTCCTGCTGCGAATGCTTCCGGGCCCCACCACCGCGCCATGGGTCTCGGCCCAGATTTGGAGAGAGCGAGCCTTTGCAGCCTCCTCTCTCTTGTCTTCTGGGCATTCCTCCCTCCAGGCCAAGGCATCTCTTCCGTGGGAGGCAAGTGAAAGGGGTTGCATTCCCTCCATGCTAATGGGAAGGAGCCGCCTGACCTCGAGGAAACAGCCAAGCCACACAGAAAGGCCCAGGGTTGCCCTTGCCAATGGAGTGCAACGCAGGCTTATCATCATCATCATCATCATCATCATACTTGGGACCGCTTGAGACTCCTTTGCAGTTGGTTCAAATGGATTTCCTCATTGAGACAACAGCTCAGCTGCCAGACCCCCGTAAACAAGCGGCTATTAATATATGGGGACGGGAATAGAACAGCTTGCTTTGGACCCATAAAGTGAAAGGCGACACCGGCGAATCCCCTTTTGCTGGCGCCTGGACGACACTTTGCACGTTGTACCGTCTTTGGATTCCAAGATACTACAAAGACATACTTCCCTCAATCTCCGTCCTTTATTTAGTATCATGCTTAATAGGAGCCCTGTTCTTGCAGCAATGCGATTCAGGACCTGCAAAAGGAGTTGTCGGGCCTATACAATGCAATTTCTTGATGCTATGCAACTGCATTATATGGTAATGCAGACTCATATAATGCACCTCAATGCAGATGCAACAAAGGTGACATTGCCATATAATGCAGTTTTGTGATGCCATGGAACTGAGTTATATGGCAGTGCAGACTCATAATGCACGTCAATGCAGATGCAACGAAGGCAACATTGCCATATAATGCCTTTTTGTGATGCCATGCAACTGCATTATATGGCACTGCAGGCTCCTAAAATGCAATTCGATGCAGATGCCACAAAGGCTCCATCTACATTGCTGTATAAGGCCATAGAACTGCATTATATTGCAGTGTAGACTCATGCAATGCAGTTTAATGCAGACACGATGAAGGCCCCATCTACATTGCTCTATAATGCAATTTTGTGATGCCGTTCAACTGCTTTATATGGCAGTGCAGACTCATAATGCACATCAATGCAGATGCAGCAAAGGCTACACTACCATATAATGCAGTTGTGTGATGCCATGCAACTGCATTATATGGCACTGCAGGCTCCAAAAATGCAATTCGATTCAGATGCTACAAAGGCTCAGTCTACATTACCGCATAAGGACATAGAACTGCATTATATGGCAGTGCAGACTCGTGCAATGCAGTTTGATGTAGACACAATGAAGGCCCCATTTACATTGCTGTATAATGCAATTTTGTGATGCCGTTCAACTGCATTATATGACAGCACAGACTCTTATAATACAGTTTGATGTAGATGTCACAAAAGCAACTTTGCCATATAGCGTAGTTTTGTGATGTCCTTTAACTGCATTATATGGCAGCGCAGACCCCTACAATGCAATTCAATGCAGTCATGTACGTCCCATCTACATTGCCATATAAAGCAGTTTTGTGACACCTTGCAACTACATTATATAGCAGTGCCGATATCCTCTAATACAATTCAATGCACATGCTATGAAGGCCTCATCTACAATGCTATATAATGCACTTTTGTAACTGCATTCTATGGCAGTGCAGGCTCCTATAATGTAGTTTGATGCTGATGCCACAAAGACTACATTGTCATATAATGCAGTTTTGTGATGCTGTTCAACTGCGTTATATGGCAACACAGACTTATAATGCAGATGCCACAAAGACATCTACATTGCCACAAATGTCCCATCCACATTGCCATATAATGCAGTATTGTGATGCTGTGCAACCTCCTTGAAGGAGCTGGGGGTGGTGACGGCCAACAGGGAGCTCTGGGGTGGGCTGGTCCATGAGGTCACGAAGAATCGGAGATGGCTGAACAAATGAACAACAACAACAACACATTGCCATATATTGCAGTTTTGTGATGCCATGCAACTACATTATATTCCAGTGCAGATTCCTATAATGCATTTCAATGCAGATGCCATGAAAACTACATTACCATAAAATGCAGTTTCATGATGCCATGCAACTGCATTATATTGCAGCGCAGACTCCCTTAATGCAGTTTAATACAGATGCCATGAAGGCCCCATCTACATTGCTGTATAATGCAATTTAATGCCATGCAACTGCACTATATTGCAGTGCAGTCTCTTATAATACAGTTCAATGCAGAAGCCACGAAGGCTACATTGCCATAGAATGCAATTTCATGATGCCGCGCAACTGCATTACATGGCAGTGCGGACTCCTAAAATGCAATTCGATGCAGATGCCACAAAGGTCGCATCCACATTGCCATATAATGCAGTCATGTAATGCCGTGCAACCACATTATATGGCAGTGCAGACTCTTATAATGCAGTTTGATGAGAACACTATGAAGACCCCTCTATATTGCCACATAATGCAGTTTTGTGATGCCGTGCAACTGTATTATATGACAGTGCAGAATTCTACAATGCAATTCAACGTAGCCACGAAGGCCCCACCTATGTTACCGTATAATGCAGTTTTGTAACTGCATTATATGGGAGTGCAGACTCCTCTAATGCAGTTTGATGTCTTCGATTGCTGTAAGATGTGCATCTACACTGCTGTGGAATGCAGTTTTGTGATACCGTGCAACCGTATTATATGGCAGTGCAGACTCCTATAATTCAACTCGGTGCAGATGTTACAAATCTAGCCAAAGAAGCTTGGCCTTCCTCCTCTGTTTTGCTTTGACTGTTGCATTTTAAAAGGAAAGGAAATGTGCAGCCCGGCTCCTCATGCTTCTGGAATGTCAATGGGCATCCCGGCCCCTTTCCCCCTTCTTCTTCTTCTTCTAGGCAACGGAATAACGGTGCAGCAGAGTTTAGTTTGAATCAAAGCGACCGCCTCTTTCTCCTCCTCCTTCTCCTCCTTCTCTCCTTTTCCAAGGCACAGAGAGAGAGAGAGAGAAAGAGAGATCAAGCCGCAGCCGCTTCTCTTTCCTCGTCTTTTCCTGCAAATACGAAGGAAATGAGGGGCCCCAAACTTTTCAGGGGGCCCTGAAATCAGGCCAAAGGATGCCGTTCCTGGACTTCTTCTGGGCTTGCTTCAAAAGAGCAAAGGTGAGGAGCAGACCCACTCTCCCTTTTGACATTTGACGGGTGACAGGAGGGACATGCATGTGCAAGTACAAGGGCAAATACAAGTGCAAACACATGCGTAAACGCATGTACAGATACACGCTGAAATGTATGCAAATGCATGTGCAAATACATGTGCAAACATGTACAAATACATGTTGAAACATGTGCAAATGCATGTGCAAATGTGCAAATACATCCTGAAATGTGTGCAAATGCATGTGCAGACACATGTACAAATACATGTTGAAACGTGTGCAAATACATGTTGAAACATGTGCAAATGCATGTGCAAATGTGCAAATACATCCTGGAATGTGTGCAAATGCATGTGCAGACACATGTACAAATACATGTTGAAACGTGTGCAAATGCATGTGCAAATACATGTGCATACATGTACAAATACATCTTGAAATGTGACAAATGCATGTGCAAATGTGCAAATACCTCTTGAAATGTTTGCAAATGCATGTGCAAACACATGTGCAAACATGTACAAATACATGTTGAAACATGCAGAAATGCATGTGCAAACACATGTGCAAATCTGTGCAAATACATGTGCAAAACACATGTGTAAACACACATGTGCAAATTATTTTTTCTCTTTCCAAATCCTTTTTGCACAGCATTTCCTTTCTGGCAAACTTCTCTACTTTGTTTCCTTTCTTGATTCCTTTTCCATATATTGAGCCTGGTTTTGAAACTTTGTTACAGTTTGCCATTATGTGTTATGCAAATAATATCACTATGTAGCACTGGGTTATATAAATGCAGTGGTTTTCTAACACTTTGAATATGTTTAAATTGATTTTTTTTAAATAATGATAATAATACGGTTTATATTTAATTCTGTTTGAATGTTTGAATATTTTTATGTTTTTAAATTGTATGCCAATGCTTTTATGTTAAGCCACTTTGAGTCTCCTTTGTGAGAGATAATGTGGGGTATGAATAAACATAAACACAACAACAACAACAACAATAGATGCATAGCCACTTTGAGCAGGGTATAAATAAATATCATCATCATCATCATCATCATTGGATATTTCCAAAAATGCTTTTTCTCTGTATATTGAAGGGAAATCTGCACATGCTCAGAGAGCTCTTGCAAGCTTTTCTCTGTATAGGAAAGCAAAGCACATCCAAAGCACATGGCTTACCTTCCTTGCATCCTTCAGTACATTTATACACTCTCAAAGTTGTTGCTCAGGACATGTGTGTGTGTCTATACTGTAGAATTAATGCACTTTGATGTTACTTGGACCTCTCTACACTATGAGACTGAGTTGCAGTTTTGCAAGGTCTTGCAATTTGCAAAAGTGCAAGCAACCACGCTTCGAATGCCATTGCATTGAGCCTAGGCAGGTTAAATTGAATCCTAACCACCCTCAAATACATCCTGCCGAATGTATTTGAGGATTGGAAGTGCATCCTCTGTGTCTCAAGATCAAGGCTGAAATCTCAAGCAAAGAGGCAATTCCGATATGCTTTTTAATGGTTTTATGGCCATTACAAACAGGTTTGTTTGAGCTCCAACTGTCGGCGAACTACAACTCAATGATTGTATTGCATGGAAGAACCTCATAAAAATCAATCTATTTGCTTTAAAAGTAAAACAAGGTTCTTTCCAAAATGCAAACACTTTTTGCACATTGTTCTGCATGCAAAAAAGAGCATTCTGTTGCCCGATTCCTGGGTTTTGCAAGAGAGATTTGCATGTTTATTTACTGCAGGAAAAAGCAAATTTGGAGCAAAGAAATGGACAGGAAGCGGGGTCCCCAAAGGCCTGTGGGAAAGTGGATCTCAGTGGGAGATACAGCATTCCTCAACTTCCCCGGGGAAATGCAAAATGCAAGGGGAAGTTTCTAACTTCATCCCATGCAAAGGATCCCGTGCAAATAGAATTGATGCAGTTGGATGGCTGGAGGCTGTGGAGCGATGGGTGTTGTAGTTTGACCAGGCCTTGAGCCTGCTCTGCTAACGAATGCAAACTACAACTCCCATAGCACTGAGCAAGGACCTTTCAAGTGGGGCCAAGCTGCATTATTATGTAGCTGGAGCAAAAAGGCACAATCCTTTTGGATGGATGGATGGATGGATGGATGGATGGATGGATGGATGGATAGATAGATAGATGAATAGATGGCATACATAGAATTGGACAAGGTCAAAAAGGGCCATCCATTGCAATGCAAAAAGACACAATCAAAGCTCTCACGAAAGTTGGCCATCCACCCATAGATAATATGACAAATATAGATAGTCTGTCTATCTATCTATCTATCTATCTATCTATCTATCTATCTATCTATCTATCTATCTATCTGTATAATGTATAGTATCATAGAATTAGAATAGATCCTCAAGCTCTATCCACTGCAATCCAAAAAGTCACAACCAAAGCCCTCCCGACAGATAGCCATCCATCCAAAGATATGACTGGTAGGATTGATATAGTATCATAGAATTGGGAGAGGTCCCCTAGGAACATCCAGTCCAATGCAATACAAGACACAATCAAAGCCCTCCTGACAGACGGCCAACAAGCCAAAGATATGATATGATATGATTGACTGATTAATAGATAGATATCATATACATATATATGATAGATATAGTATCATAGAATTGAAAGAGAGTCCCAAGGGCCATCCAGTCCAGTGCAAAAAAGACACAATCAAAGCCCTCCCAACAGATGACCACCCAGCTATGAATATGAAAGACTGACAGGCCAATATTATATGTATGCATATATGATAAATATACAATTATAGAGTTAGAAGAGATCCCCAAAGGCAATCCAGTGCAATCCCTTTCTGACCAATTTAAGTAACCAATAATAAAATAAAATAAAATTGTTGTTGTTGTTGTTGTTGTTGTTGTTGTTGTTATCCTTCCTTTGCCTATCTTTGCAAAGTTTGTTCTCGGTGTCACAATTGTCAAAGGCTGTTCAGGAAGGATGCAAATATAAATATCCCCTGTGTTGCAAACTGAATAACTTAACAGTTGTTGTTGTTGTTTACAGTGCTACGCACAGCTCGAAGGCAAGAACAATGTGGGTAAGTCTCAGCTTGCTTTTCGTTCATTCTCCTTGTTGTTGTTGTTGTTGTTGTTGTTGTTGTTGTTGTTGTTTTCCCAACGTAAGAAACATGAGTTGTTCATTGCAAAGCCTCCTCTGTTTTGTTGTTGTTGTTGTTGTTGTTGTTGTTGTTGTTGTTGTTGTTTTCCCAGTGTAAGAAACATGAGTTGTTCATTGCAAAGCCTCCTCTGTTTTGTTGTTGTTGTTGTTGTTTTCCCAGTGTAAGAAAAATGAGTTGTTAATTGCAAAGCCTCCTCTGTTTTGTTGTTGTTGTTGTTGTTGTTGTTGTTTTCCCAGTGTAAGAAACATGAGTTGTTCATTGCAAAGCCTCCTCTGTTTTGTTGTTGTTGTTTGTTGTTATGTTGTCAACATAACAGGAAAACTATCCTGCCTCTTGGCGAGATTGGTTTGCATTTGCTTTCCTTTGAGGCTGAGAGAGTGTGGCTTGCCCAAGGTCTCCCAGTGGCTAAGCAAGGATTTGAACTCAGGTCTCCAGGGTCAAAGGTGAAATAAACTATCCACAAGGCTTCAAGCTATAACAAAACTACACAAAGCCTTGTGGTTTTGTGCAATTTATGTTGCAACCTTATGCACACTTCTAAGAAGTGCAAGTTGCATGGGACTGACTCCCAAGTCAATCTGCATACTTAAGTATGCATTATTACCTTTTTTTTAATTACCCCACATTCACAACTCAAACCCGTGCGCCAGCTGCGACCATACCTCGTGAAGTCGGATCTGGCCATGGTGGGCCACGCCTTAGTCACCTCCAGATTGGATTACTGCAATGCACTCTACATGGGGCTGCCCTTGAAGACGGCTCGGAAATTTCAATTAGTCCGACGTGCAGCAGCCAGGTTACTAACTGGAGCGGTCAACCCCCCTGTTTAAGGAGCTCCATTGGCTGCCATTCATTTTCTGGTCCCAATTCAAGGTGCAGGTTCTGACCTACAAAGCCCTGAACAGTTTGGGACCAGCATGACCGCATCTCTGTGTACAAAGCCATGTGATCTCTTTGATCATCCGGAGAGGCCCTGCTCTCGCTCCCTTCGCAGGCGTGATTGGTGTGGACGAGTGAGAGGGCCTTCTCGGTGGTGGCCCCCTGACTCTGGAACTCACTCCCCAAGGATATCATACAGCCCCCCACTTTGGCAGTCTTTAGGAGGAGCCTGAAAACATGACCAATTTCCTTCTATAAATCCTCTGAAGCACTTTATCTATCCATTGGATTGATCTGAAATCATGGGGGAATTTAAAAGGGTCTGGCCCTATAGGAGAGACCCTGCGGACCCACCAAAGAGGGCTCGCTACAATGGTGAGCAAAGAGAAGCCCAATTTAAAAGGTTTTTCCTAATTTCCCAAAAGAAATCTCACCAAAGTTGAAGGAAGCACCACCGAGATGATTTTATTGCGATTCAGCTGAAAAGGATGCAAAGCAGCAATATTTCGCCAAGCTAAGCATATAGTGTACAAAAATAAAGGCCTTTTTATACATAAAACAGAGCTGCCAGGTTTGAATCTCCCATTCCCCGCCCCTCTGCCAGCTCGATGATTGGCTGGCGCTCTACAGCTGGGAGGAGGCTTGACCACCTCCTGAGTGCCTGGGCCAATCGTTGGGCTTCTGCCGCCTCGGTGTCCTGACGAATCAAGAGAGAGGGAGGTGGGACAAGGGGAAACAATGCATTCTTGAGTGGATTATGGAGATTATGGAGATTTTGCGTCCTAAGGGACTGCGAGCTAGCCTTTGCTATTGTCCTTGAATGGCTGCAATAAATGTTGATCCGGATTTTTCCAGTGCTGAGACACAGAAACGATGAGGTAATCTTGGCTGTGGTTTCAGTGGATAAAAGTTGAATCAGTAACAGATTAGGACAAAGTGTGGCTTTCCGAAGGCTTCCTTTGTCCTGTAAAAGATATGATTATAAATGCCAAGTGACCGCTTCCTCTGGGGGGGCCAACTCTGAGGCCAGAGGTTATTGTTATTGTTATTATCCATGTAAATAGTGTCTTTTGATAAGGGTCTTTTCCTCCTTTCCAGGGTCACGCAGGGGTTGCTGTCTTGTATTTTTATACATTTTTCAATAAAGGGGAATTGGGCAAAAGGGTCAGGAAAAGGTCAGGTACACAGGGAGGAATATAGATATATAGAAATCATGTTATAAAAAACGTACCCATTTATCCCTCTCACCAGAGTCCCATATTTATTTATTTATTTATTTATTGATTTCGTGTACTTCTACCCCGCCCTTCTCAACCCCCGAGGGGGGACTCAGGGCGGCTTACAAAAGACACAATTCGATGCCTACACAATAATACAGATAAAAATATATAGACAGCAATTAAAACAGTTATAACAGTTAAAAACAATCAATATATATCACAGTCAATAAAACCAATCTCATGCTCAACATTCGCAACTCAGAGTCCATAACTTCATTCCACATTTTCCATTCCTATCAGTTGTCGTTGTCTTTTATTTATCTGCCAGATTGCCCAAACGCCTAGTCCCAAATCCATGTTTTTAATTTCCTTCTAAAGGAAAGGAGAGATGACGATGATCTAATTTCCCCGGGGAGTGAATTCCATAGGTGAGGGGCCACCACTGAGAAGGCCCTGCTCCTCGTCTCTGCCAATCTCACTTGTGATAGAGGTGGGGCCGAGAGCAGGGCCTCCCCAGAAGATCTTAAACTCCGAGGTGGGACGTAGAAGGAGATGCGTTCGGACAGATACGCTGGGCTGGAACCGTATAGGGTTTTGTAGAAGTTCAAGAGAGCACATAAGTGTAAAGGGAGGTGGTTTCTCAGTAATAAATGTGCTACCTTCTGCTATATATGAAACACAGGGCATAAAATCTTGATTAAATGTACACACTATCTAACATGGGAAGGGTCCTTGTTGTTGTTGTTAGTGTCTTGGCAAATTGACCAAGGCTTAACCCTTATTCTCTAGTCTGGTGTCCTTGTCCTTAGCAAAACTATAAGTTCCTATCTTTTATGGGGGGGGGGGTCATGTTCGACTTCAGATCTCCCAACATTACTCTCTAAAACCTCCATATTTAGACATACCCTACACTGTACACGCCCAGGGTTTTAAAATTTTAATCTATTACATCTGGCTCTAGTGTTTTTACTTCTCTCGTGTGTTTTTGCTTTATGTTTAGTTATATTATTTATATTGTTTTAGTTGCTTGGTTGCTTTGTTGATGAACTGTTGTATTTGTATTCGATGGGCTTGGCCTCATGTAAGCCACCCCGAGTCCCTTTGGGGAGATGGTGGCGGGGTATAAATAAAGAATTATTATTATTATTATTATTATTATTCCAGTAAATCTTAAGAGACTGGGTTGTTGTAGGTTTTTTCAGGCTATATGGCCATGGTCTAGAGGCATTCTCTCCTGACGTTTCACCTGCATCTATGGCATCTATCCTCAGAGGTAGTAAGGTTTGATGGAACTAGGAAAAAGGGTTTATATATCTGTGGAATGATGACCAGGGTGGGACAAAGGACTCTTGTCTGCTGGAGCTAGGTGTGAATGTTTCAACTGACCACCTTGATTAGCATACAATGGGCTGACTGTGTTTGGAGCAAACTTTTGTTGAGAGGTGATTAGATGTCCTTGTTTGTCTCCTCTCTGTTGTTGTGCTGATGTAATTTTAGAGTTTTTTAATACTGGTAGCCAGATTTTGTTCATTTTCATGGTCTCTTCCTTTCTGTTGAAATTGTCCACATGCTTCTTGTGGATTTCAATGGCTTCTCTGTGTAGTCTGACATGGTGGTTGTTGGAGTGGTCCAGCATTTCTGTGTTCTCCAATACTCTGCTGTGTCCAGGCTGGTTCATCAGGTGCTCTGCTATGGCTGACTTCTCTGGTTGAAGGAGTCTGCAGTGCCTTTCATGTTCCTTGATGCGTGTTTGGGCCATTCTGCTGCTGTGTTTGGTGGTCCTTATGTAGACGTTGTCCACAGCTGCATGGTACACGGGAGACTCCTACAGAGGTGAGAGGATCCCTCTTGTCCTTTTGTTGGATTTTCTTGGTGGGTCTGTAGATAGTTTGTATGTTGTGTTTCCTCATCAGCTTCCCTATGCGGTCAGTGGTTCCCTTGATGTCTGGCAAGAGGACTTCTCCTCTGGGTGGGTCTTCGTCTTGACTCTCGTGGCTTCTTCTCGGTGGTCTTGCAGCTCTTCTGATGTCTGAGGTGGAGTCTCCCTTGGCCTGGAGAGCCCAGCTGAGGTGGTTCAGTTCATCTTGGAGGAGGTGGGCTTCACAGATTCTTTTTGCACGCTCTGCCAAGGCTTTCATGGGGCTTCTTTTTGGACTTGGGTGATGGTTGGAGTTTTGATGTAGATATCTACTTGTGTGTGTGGGTTTTCTGTAAATTGTGTGACCCAATTGTGGATCTGGTTTGCGGATGACTAGGACATCTAGAAAAGGCAGTCTTCCTTCATTTCCTTTTTCCATGGTGAACTGGATGTTTGGGTGGATGCTGTTGAGATGGTCCAGGAACCTGTTGAGTTCTTCTCCTCCATGGCTCCAAATGGTGAAGGTGTCATCCACATCTCTGAACCATATGTTTGGGTGGATGCTGTTGAGATGGTCCAGGAACCTGTTGAGTTCTTCTCCTCCATGGCTCCAAATGGTGAAGGTGTCATCTACATCTCTGAACCATATGTTTGGGTGGATGCTGTTGAGATGGTCCAGGAACCTGTTGAGTTCTTCTCCATAGCTCCAAATGGGGAAAGTGTCATTCACACATCTGAACCATATTGTGGGCTTTTTTGTTGCTGTTTCCAGGGCTTGTTTTTCAAAGTGTTCCATGTAGAAATTAGCTATGACCGGGTCTTAATTAAATTAAATTAAATTAATCTAAATTAGCTATGACCGGGTCTTAAGAGACTTGCAGTTACAGTTTCAGACTGTTGGACTAGGACATTACTCCAAGACACACATTGAGGTTGCAAAATGGGATGCTTGTGGTGCAAAAGCAGTCATTTTGGGCCAAGAAATGCAATTCTAGCAATTTGGGTCTTGGAGGAAGAATTTGTCGTTGGGCAGGAACTCTTTCGGAGATATTTTGGTCTTGTTTGGGAAGGCAATGTTGTCTTCGTTCTTCCAAAAGCCACAGAGCAACTAACATTGTAGTCCAAGCCTAGTAGAAAGCAATGGACTAAATACAGGAAAGTTTGCAGAAAGTTTCCCCAATTTGGAGCATTGCAATGACGAAATATTAATCAGAGGTGCATCCCAAGAAAACTTGCCCTCTTTGACCAGAAGAGGGTGCCATTCCTCTGTTTCCATGCCGGGATTTCCAGTTCCATCAAAATACTGTATGTACTGTATATATATAGCTACAAATACACACACACACAATGTATATATTAGATATGTGCAAAGCAGCCGAAATCTGATTAGTAATTCATTTTAGAGATTGAATGGTCCCTGCTTTGTTTCCTAAAGATTCAGAGGGGTCCCGTTCCGTAATCCAAATATCCGAAGCTTCGTAATTGTTTTGTTAGGATTTGCATGGGAAAGATTTTGAGGCTTGTTACTCTGTCATTTTTACTGCTATCAGGATGAAACTTGGCACACTCATAGGCAACATTTACAACTTTAAGCATGCCAAGTTTTGGAACATTTCATTCATCTACTAATTTTTAGGAATTTTGCAAACATTCGTGGGGTCTCGTTCTGTTCTGTAATCCGAATATCCGAAGCTTCGTAATTGTTTTGTTAAGATTTGCATGGGAAAGATTTCAAGACTTGTTACTCTGTCATGTTTACTCCTAACAGGATGAAACTTGGCACACTCATAGGCAGCATTTATGTCTTTAAGCATGCCAAGTTTCAGAACATTTTGGACATCCATCGATTTTTAGGATTTTCTTTTACATTTTTACAAATAATGTTTTAAATAAAACAAACCACAAAAGCTATCCTATTAACGTTTTGCATAATGAGACAAAATATACAGGGCACCAATCTTGCCAAGTTTCAGAAAGATTTGTTCATCTACTAATTTTTAGGATTTTTTTAAGATTCAGAGGGTCCCATTGCTTTTTGTAATCCGAATATCCGAAGCTTCGTAATTGTTTTGTTAAGATTTGCTTAGCTTCCGATTCTCAAGATTTTGAGGCTTGTTACTCTGTCATTTTTACTGCTATCAGGATGAAACTTGGCACACTCATAGGCAACATTTACACCTTTAAGCATGCTAAGTTTCAGAACATTTTGGCCATCCACTGATTTTTAGATTTTTTTTTTACAATTTAACAAATAATATTTTAAATAAAACAACCACCAAAGGTATCATCTTGAAGTTTTTCAGAATGAGACAACAGAAGCAGGGCATCAATCCTGCCAAGTTTCAGAAAGATTCATTCATCTACTAATTTTTAGGATTTTTTTAAGATTCAGAGGGTCCCATTCCTTTTTGTAATCCGAATATCCGAAGCTTCGTAATTGTTTTGTTAAGATTTGCATGGGAAAGATTTTGAGGCTTGTTACTCTGTCGTTTTTTCTGCTATTAGGATGAAACCTGGTACATTCATAGGTAACATTTACAACTCTAAGCATGCCAAGTTTCAAAACATTTTGGCCATCCACTGATTTTTAGATTTTTTTTTACAATTTAATAAATAATATTTTAAATAAAACAACTACAAAAGGTATCATCTTGAAGTTTTTCAGAATGAGACAACAGAAGGGGGCATCAATCCTGCCAAGTTTCAGAAAGATTAATTCATCTACTAATTTTTAGGATTTTTTTTTTAAAGATTCAGAGGGTCCCATTGCTTTTCGTAATCTGAATCTCTGAGGGAGAGAATGCTTCTATAGCATGGCCATGTAACCAGAAAAACCTACAACAACCAAATGTTTGATAGTTGGCTTGGGAAATAGCTGGAGGGATCCTGGTCACCCCTTTCCCAATGGAGTATGCAAACTGGAGCATGAGGCAGTGGCTGCCTTCAAATTGCATTTTGATACATATATGTAGAAAACAGTTTATACATTCTGTATGAGGAATTGACACAGTACGCAGTATATAAAACAGTGGTTCTCAACCTTCCTAATGCCGTGACCCCTTAATACAGTTCCTCATGTTGTGGTGACCCCCAACCATAAAATTATTGTTGTTGCTACTTTGTAACTGCAACTTTGCTACTGTTATGATGTAAATATCTGATATGCAGGATGTATTTTCATTCACTGGACCAAATTAGACACAAATACTCAATACTCAATACGCCCGAATCTGAATACTAGTGGGGTTGGGGAGATTTATTTTGTCATTTGAGAGTTGTAGTTGTTGGGATTTATAGTTCACCTACATCAAAGAGTATTCTGAACTCCACCAACGATGGAATTGAACTAAACTTGGTTCACAGAACTCCCATGACCAACAGAAAATACTGGAAGGGTTTGCAGGCATTGACCTTAAGTTTTGGAGTTGTAGTTCACTACATCCAGAGAGCACTGTAGACTCAAACAATGATGAATCTGAACCAAACCTGGCATGAATACTCAATATGCCCAAATGTGAAGATAGATGAAGCTTGGGGAAAATCAGCCTTGACAATTGGGAATTGTAGTTGCTGAGACTTATAGTTCGCCTACAATCAAAGAGCATTCTGAACCACATCAATGATTGAATTGGGCTAAATTTCCCACACAGAACCCCCATGAACAATAGAAAATACTGTGTTTTCTGATGGTCTTTGGTGACCCCTCTGAAACCCCCTCGCGACCCCCCCAGGGGTCCCGACCCCCAGGTTGAGAAACGCTGATATAAAAGATACAAGTTACACAAAACCATCAAATTGATACCATTTATTAAAGGGTCAGGATTGATAGCGGTTGTAGGGCACAGCTGCTGCTAGGTCTTGTTCTGAAGCCTCTAACTCTTCGGAATTTTGCAACTCCAAAGTCTCTTGATGAACTATGGTGACCCCATGGATTTCAATGCTAGTTCCCTTCCTGGGGAAGGGTCTTCTTTTTGGACTGCCATCCACAGCATCCCCTAATAAAGGACTTAGAGAAATGCATTTGTGAAACAGGTTCTGACGGAGTTCATTTTGGTGTTCTTGTGCATCTCTTATCTCATTTTATGAGCTGTTTACTTGGCTTCCGATTCTCATGATCAGTTGCCATTATGGTTTTCTTCTTGGGTCAGTATTTCGGAGCGTGTTTTGGGTCTTGTGCTTTCTGGCCGCTGCGATTTCACAAGCAACAATCCTTTCATTGGGAAAAGGGTGGGCTTCCTATCTGAAGCAACATGCCAACCCAGAAAGGAGAAGACCTATTTTAAGTGCATTTACTGCGGTTGCTTTGCTCACCCATCATAGCCAGACCCATGGGTCTTGCTCCTCTGAATTGCACCGTCAGATATGAAACGTTCCAATACGGTGTAGGTTTGGGCTTTCCTAAATGGGGGGTTCTTAGAAGAGAAAAGAGGTTTTCCCCCTGACCTTATAGGAAAGCCCAGCCATTGCCTTGAAGTGAGAAAAGGGGGAAGAGAAAGAGCTTATCTGCTTTCAATTTCTGCGAATGGGGAACCGAGGAAATGCTTCGGTGTCACCGTCCTGTGACTGAGCATGTGCTTTCTCTCCATGTGAGTCATTAGAGCATGGCTTTCTCCTGGGCAAAAAATAAACCCCACGAGTCTCAATGGGAGGAAAAGCAAAATTAAGTGGCCTCGAATCCCGCCCATGGTCCAAACGAGATCAATACCATGGGATCCATAGTGTTTACCATTGGCAAATCTACTCCAGTCAGCATTAATCTACACACTAATCCAAGCCACATTCCTAACCTGGGGTGCCTCTGTTCTGTGGGAATAATAATGCAAAATAATAATAATAATAATAATAATAATAATAATAATATGTAGATGAAAATGATAGTTGAGGGGATGATGATGATGATGACGATGATGATTGTGTAGGTGTACTGCAAGATAGAAATGATAGTTGGGGATTTATTATTATTATTATTATTATTATTATTATTATTATTATTACAGTGTAGGTGCCCCTCTGGGTGGAAATGATGGTTGGGGTATTATTATTATTATTATTATTATTGTAGTGTAGGTAGGTACATCACTGTGTAGTGTAGGTACATCATGCTTGGGGATATTATTATTATTATGACATCATCATCATCATCATTATAGTGTAGCTACACAACTGGATGAAAATAGTAGCTGGGAAATTATTATTATTATTATTATTATTATTATTATTTGAAACACAAGATTAGTACACAGCAAACAAGGACAATCTGCTGGCTGTTGTATTGGATCACTTATTGTTGTTGTTGTTGTAGGTGCACGGCAGAATAGAAATTGTAGTTGGGGATATATTATTATTATTATTATTATTATTATTATTATTATTTTACTGACACAAAAACATGATATGTCACAAACATGATATATATGTTGGATTTCGTATTACAAAATCCCAAGTCGAACACCTCCCAAGCGTCTAGGACTGTATGATGTATTATTATTATTGTTATTTTTATTATTACTGGATGGAAATGATAATTGAGGATATATTATTATTATTATTATTACAGTGCAGATGCACCACTGGATGGAAATAATTGTTGGGCTATTATTGTCTATTGTAGTTCTTCTTGTTGTTATTATTATTTAGGTGCACCACTGGAGGGAAATAGTAGCTGGGGATTTATTGCGATGATGATGATTGTGTAGGTTCACCCCCGCTCCTGCTGTTAGCCCCAGCTCCTGCCAACTTAGCAGTTTGAAAACACGCAAATGTGAGTAGATTAATAGGTACCGCTCTGCTAGGCAGGTAACGGTGCCCCATGCAGTCATGCTGACTACATGACTTTGGAGGGGTCTAAGGACAATGCCGGCTCTTTGGCTTATGCAGATGAGCACCAGAGTTGGACACGACTAGACTTAATGTCAGGGGAAAACTTTTACCTTTTAGGTTCACCCCTGGATGGAAATTATGCTTGGGAGGTGTTGTTGTTGTTGTTGTTGTTGTTGTTGTTCTTGCCCTGGCCCAATGCTATGGGGAGGCACTTTGGCAGAGAAGGCCACTCCCATGAGCCTGTACAATTGTGCATTGAATCCTTATTCATTAAAGTTGTGCAAGGAGCATTACCTCTGCTCCCGCCCATGAGAACCTGTGATGCTGGCGCTGCAATGAAGAAAGGAAGTGTCTGGCCGCAGGAACCCGCTTCGAACTTTCCAAACTTTCCAAGTCATGAGAATCTTCTTTTTTTCCCCCTCAGAAACAGGAAAAAAAAAAATTGACCTGCTTCGTCTACTTTCCCAATTGTCATCTGCAATGTACAGTCTTGCAACATTTTCCGAAACTAACCCAAATCATGGCTGGAAGTATTATTACTACTACTACTACTACTACTACTACTACAGTGTAGCACTGCACTGCTGGATGGATGGACTAGATGACCTTTGGGGGTTCCTTTCCTTGTCTATTCCATTATGTCCTTCCTTTGAAAGAGAGTGGCTTCTCCTTCTTTGGAAGTTTCCAAAGAGAATGGACGGGGATCTTGTAGGAATGTCTTTTTACATGACTGAAGAGAGGTGGACTAGATGGCCTTCAGGGGGACCCTTTCCACATCTATTGCATTACAAACTTCATTTGAAAGAGAGTGGCTTCTTCTCTGGAGGTCTTCAAATATAGGTTGGAGGGGGATATTTTGGGAATATCTGTCCAAATAATAATAATAATAATAATAATAATAATAATAATAATAATATATTTTCTATATAGATGAAGAGGGCTAGACTAGATGACCTTTTGGAGGTCCCCTTCCATATTATATATTCCCTTATGGCTTTACTTGGAAAGAGGGTGGATTCTCCTTCTTTGGTTGGATGGGGGTCTTTTGAGAATGTGTATCTAGATAGCTGAAGGGGGCTGGACTAGATGACCTTTGGGGTTCCCCTTCCACATCTATTGCATGGCAACCCTCCTTTGAAAGAGAGTGGCTTCTTCTCTGGAGGTCTTCAAACACAGGTTGGGGGGGGGGGCTCTTTCAGGAGCCTCTTCCTACAAGGTTGAAGGGGGCTGGACTAGATGACCTTTGGAGGTCCCCTTCCATGTTATATATTCCCTTGTGGCCTTACTTGGAAAGATGGTGGATTCTCCTTTGGTTGGATGGAGGTCTGTGGGGAATGTGTGTCTAGCTGAAGGGGGCTGGAGTAGATGACCTTTGGGGTCCCCCTTCCACATTTATTGCATTGCAACCCCCCTTTGAAAGAGAGTGGCTTCTCCTCTGGAGGTCTTCAAACACAGGTTGGAGGGGGCTCTTTCAGGAGCTTCTTCCTACAAGATGGAAGAGGGCTGGACTAGATGACCTTTGGAGGTCCCCTTCCATATGATATATTCCCTTGTGGCCTTACTTGGAAAGAGGGTGGATTCTCCTTCTTTGGTTGGATGGAGGTCTGTTGAGAATGTTTGTCTAGATAACTGAAGGGGGCTGGACTAGATGACCTTTGGAGGTCCCCTTCCATGTTATATATTCCCTTGTGGCCTTACTTGGAAAGATGGTGGATTCTCCTTTGGTTGGATGGAGGTCTGTGGGGAATGTGTGTCTAGCTGAAGGGGGCTGGAGTAGATGACCTTTGGGGTCCCCCTTCCACATTTATTGCATTGCAACCCCCCTTTGAAAGAGAGTGGCTTCTCCTCTGGAGGTCTTCAAACACAGGTTGGAGGAGGCTCTTTCAGGAGCTTTTCCCTACAAGGTTGAAGGGGGCTGGGCTAGATGACCTTTGGGGTTCCCCTTTCCATATCTAGCCTCAGCCAAGGGAGAGTGTCACCCAGCTCATAGACGCCCCGCTCTTATTGCGGATGCGGTCTTGGAGGAGGAAGAGGAAGAGGAGGAGGAAGTCCTGTTTGCATTGTTGCCTTTTTGCACTTGGCCTCGGGCAGCCGCTTTCCTTGGGCGGCATTGCTTGGGAGGCTCAGCATAGATGGAGAAGGAGAAGAAGAGCAAGAGGCGCCCCTCTTTCTATGGCTTGCTAAGGAATCTTGGGGGCCCGTTGGGAAGGAAGCCAGGTGAGTTTCCAAGCAGGTGCACACAGATAATACTGGTCTGCCAAGCTATCCTATTCATAGCTAGGTGGCCATCTGTCGGGAGGGTTTTCATTGTGTCTTTTTGTATTGCGATTGATGGCCCGGGTTGTGGGGTGGAATCTCTTCCAATACCATGATACCATATCTATCACACACACACACAATATTATAGCTATCATATCGATGGTAGGATGGCCATCTGTCAGGAGGGCTTGGATTGTGTCTTTTTGCATTGCAAAAAGGGGTTGGACTTGATTCCTTTGTGGCCTCTATAGTTACACACACACACACACACACATATACAATACATATATATCTCAGTCATATATTTGTCTGGATGGCCATCTGTTGGGAGGGCTTTGGTCATGTTCTTTAGCATTGCAAAACCGGGTGGGACTGGATAGCCCTCTGAGTCCCTTCTAACTCTAGGATTCTGATATATTCATGACATATATTTCCCTGTTTGTTTGTCTGTCTATCTATGCCTGGTATCTTCTTGTCTCTTCTTCCTTCCTTTCTCTTCCCTTGTTTTTCTTCCTTCCTTCACCCTTTCTTCTTTTCCTTTCTCTTCCCTTCTTTTTCTTTCTTCTCTCCCTTCATTCCTTCTTTCTTCCCTTCTTTTTATTTCTTCCTTCCTTTTCTTCATCTCTTTTTTCTCTTCCCTTGTTTTCTTTTTCCCCTTCTTTCTTTTTTCTCTTCCCTTGTTTTTATTTCATCCCTCCCTCCTTTCTTCTCTTCTTCCTTCCTTCCTTTCTGTTTCTTCCCTCCTTTCATTCGTACCTTATTTCTTCCTTATTTTCTCTTTCTCTTCCTTCCTTCCTTGCCTTCATCCCTTCTTTCTTTTTTCCTCTTCCCTCCCTCCCTTTGTCTCTTTTCCTCCCTTTCCTTTCATTTCCCTTCCCTTCTTTTTCTTCCTCCCTTCCTCCCTTCTTTCGTCTCTTCTCTTCCCTCTTTTCCTTCATCTTGTCTTTCTTATTTTCTTTTGCCATTTTTCCTTTCTTCCATCCCTTCCTTTGTCTTTTCTTCCTTCTTTTCCTTTTTATTATCTTCTTTTTCTTTCTTCTTTCCTTCCTTCCCTCCTTTCTTCCTTCATCCCTTTCTTCTTCTTTTCTTTCCCCTTCTTTTTCTTTCTTCCCTCCCTCTCTTCTCCCTTCCTTTCTTCTCTTTCTCCCTTTCCTTTCCTTTCTTCCCTTCCTCCATCCCTTCATTCTTCTTTTCTCTTCCTTTTCTTCCCTATTTTCCTTTCTCTCTTTTTCCTTTCCTTTCCTTCCTTTCTTTGTCTCTTTCTTTCTTCCCTTCCTCCATCCCTTCATTCTTCTTTTCTCTTCCTTTCTTCCCTATTTTCCTTTCTCTTTTTCCTTTCATTTCCCTTCCTCCTTCCTCTTCCTTTCCTTCTCTTTCTTTCCTTCCCTTCCTCCATCCCTTCATTCTTCTTTTCTTCCTTCTTCTTCTTCCTTTTTTTTTTCCTCTTCTCTTTTTCCTTCCTTTTCTTTCTTTTCTTTCTCTTTCTCTTCTTTCTTCTTTTCCTTCCCCTCTCCCTTCTTCCTCCCTTTCCTTCCCTTTCTTTCCCTTCCTTCCTTCCCCTTTCCTCTTCCCTTCCCTTCCCTTCCTTCCCTTCCCTTCCCTTCCTTCCCTTCCCTTCCCTCCCTTCTCCCTTCCACTTCTCCCCCTTCCCTTCCACCCTTCCCCTTCCCCTTCTCCCTTCTCCTTCCCCTTCCCTTCCTCCCTTTTCCCTCTTTCTTCCCTCTCTTTTCTTTCCCTCTCCTTTCTTTCTTTTGGGGATATGTTGACTGTGGATGCTGAATGCGTGGATAGCGGAGCCCTGGCTGCAACACTCTTCCCTATTTTCCTTTCTCTCTTTTTCCTTTCCTTTCCTTCCTTCCTCCTTCCTTCCTTTCTTCCCTCCCTTCATTCTTTTTTTCTCTTCCCTTCTTTCTCAATGCTGGAATGCGCCAGCTGCATCCTCTGGAAACATGTGCTTAGTGGGGAGGAAGGGCCACAGCTGCTGGGATTGGCTGCAAAGGGGACGGAAAGGAGGAGGAGGAGGAAAAGAAGAAGAAGGGAAGGAAAGAAAGAAGGAAAGGAGGAGAAGGAGGAGGAGGGAAAAGGAGAAAGGAGGAGGCCACCTGCTTGGGCCAACTGACAGACAACGGCCGGGGAGAGAAGGAGCAAGCCCTGATCCCTCCGCAGCTGGCAAGAATTAGTAGTAGTAGTAGTAGTAGTAATAGTAGTAATAATAATAATAATAATAATAATAATAATAATAATAATAAGTCATAATACTCGGCAAAGAGGAGGACCATTGACCCCAAATCCTGCAGGTAAAAAAGGAGATCTTCATTGCCATTGAATAGACTTGGCTTTTGCTTTCTTAGCTTCTCTTTGACCTCTTCTATGATACTACATCTATCACATGTTTTTCTCATATCTATCTATCATATCCTTTGCTGGATGTCCATCTGTCAGGAGGGCTTGGATTGTGCCTTTCTGTCTGGCAGACTAGGGTAGGAATTGATAACCTTTGGTGCCTTTTCCAATACTATAGCACTATCATTCGTATATATAAATGCCTATGACTGGATGGCCATCTGTCGGGAGGGCTTGGATTGTGTCTTCCTGCATAGCAGAATGGGGTTGGACTAGATGACCTCTATATATCTCTCTCTCATTATATATTATATCATATCATGTCATGTCATATCATATCTATGGCTGGATGGCTATCTGTCGGGACTGCTTCAATTGTGCCTTACTGTATTACAGGATGGGGATGGACTTGATATACTTTGGGGCCTCTATAATACTATATCTAATATCTATCTATCTATCTATCTATCATCTATCTATCTCTATCTATAAAAATCTATCAATCTATTCTATCATATCTATGGCTGGATGGCCATCTGTCGGGAGGGCTTGGATTGTGTCTTCCTGCATAGCAGAAAGGGCTTGGACTAGATGACCTCTATAATTCCTCTTTCTTTCTCTCTCTCTCTCTCTCTATATATATATATATATATCATATCAATGGCTGGACGGCTATCTGTCAGGACTGCTTCAATTGTGCCGTACTGTATTACAGGATGGGGATGGACTTGATATACTTTGGGACCTCTATAATACTATATCTATATCTGTCTGTCTGTCTGTCTATATATATAAAAATCTATTAATCTATTCATATCTATGGCTAGATGGCCATCTGCCGGGAGGGCTTGGATTGTGTCTTCCTGCATAGCAGGATGGGGTTGGACTAGATGGCCTCTGGGGGTCCCTTCCAACTCTATAATTATCTATCTTATCTATCTATGTATTGTATCTATGGCTGGATGGCCATCTGCCAGGAGGGCTTGGATTGTGTCTTCCTGCATAGCAGGATGGGGTTAGACTAGATGGCCTCTGGGGGTCCCTTCCAACTCTATAATTATCTATCTGTCTGTCTGTCTGTCTATCTATCTATCTATCTATCTATCTATCTATCTATCTATCTATCTATCTATCCATCCATCCATCCATCCATCTATCTATTATATCTATCTACCTATTGTATCTATGGCCATCTGCCAGGAGGGCTTGGATTGTGTCTTTCTGCATAGCAGGATGGGGTTGGACTAGATGGCCTCTGGGGGTCCCTTCCAACTCTATAATTATCTATCTTATCTATCTATCATATCTATATCTACCTATTGTATCTATGGCTGGATGGCCATCTGCCAGGAGGGCTTTGATTGTGTCTTTTTTTGCATCAGTCTGGAAGGCCCTTGGGGGATGTCTTCTAATTCTATGATTCTAGATCTGTCCTATATGCACACATATAATATTGTTCTGCCGGTATATCATATTCCTAGCTGGATGGCCATCTGTTGGGAGGGCTTTGATTGTGTCTTTTTTGCTTTGGAAGAGTGGTGTGAGACTGGGTTGTTGGACTGAATCCATATGAGGTTGGACTTACTCAGCCGTGTAACCCAGTTTCTGAACCCAGATTATCTGCTTGCAACTGGATTGCATGAGTCTATGCTGCCATATAACCCAGTTCCAAGCAGATAATCTGGATTCAGAAAGTGGATTAAATGGCAGTGTAGATGAGACTGGAGCGAGATGTTTAAGGCTGCTCCTCCAGTGTAGAGTTACACCTACACCACAGAACTATTGCATACACCTCGTAGAATTATTGTATCTGCGCTGTAGAATTATTGCATATACACCATGACATTATTGCATCTACACCATGGAATTATTTCATATGCACTGTAGAATTATTGCATCTAGACACCAGAATTATTGCATTACACTTTCGAATTATTGCACGTACACCTTTGAACTGGTGCACTAACACCATAGAATTATTTCACATACACATATGATTATTTCACTACACTATCGAGTTATTACGCTTACAGTAGAATTATTGCAAATTCACGTAGAACTATTAGACATGCACTATAGAATTATTGCACATACACTTTTGAATTATTGCACATACACCTTTGAACTGCTGCTGCACTAACACCATAGAATTATTTCACATACACAGATGATTATTTCCCTACACCGAGTTATTACGCTTACAGTAGAATGATTGCACATGCACGTAGAACTATTACAAATGCACTATAGAATTATTTCACATACACCTTTAAACTGTTGCAACTACACCTTTGAACAGTTGCACTAACACCATAGAATTATTTCACATACACATGATGATTTCCCTACACCATTGAGTTATTACGCTTACAGTAGAATGATTGCATATGCGCATAGAACTATTACACATGCACTATAGAATTATTGCACATACACCGTAGAAGTATTTCACTACACCATAGAGTTATGGTGTATGTGCAATTAATATTGCACCCCATAGATTTATTGTGCTTAGATTAGAATTATTTCACATACACTGTAGAACTATTTCAGATACACCATAGAATTATTCCATCTGCACCACAGAATTATTTCATATACACGTATAATTTCTTCACTACACCATAGAGATATTGTGCTTAGATTAGAATTATTGCACATGGAACTATTACACATGCACCATAGAATTATTGCAATTAACACTGTCTAATTATTTCACTACACCATAGAACTATTTTACATGCACCATATAAGTATTGCAATGATATCATAGAATTACTTC